>CAJQUW010013314.1:0-21381 GCA_907163375.1 Prostheceraeus crozeri | reverse complement strand
AGTACAGCGTTTTATTTCAAAGTAATGAAAATCAAAATTTACACATGACATGGATTCACAATGACTACAGTACTTTCCGTAAAATGTTTCATATAAATCAGTATCGAACGTAAAAGTAAGGAAATGCATGTAAGGAATAGATTACGATTCATCAAAGTAAAGAATTATAAAAAGAGTACAAAAAGGAACGAATGACTTAGACCTTCGATGACTTTGGGAAAGGCATGACTCGAGGTGCCCAGAATAGTGTAGTAGTCTTCTTGGAACCAAGTGATGAAGTATGCTTTCAGGATGTAACATGTCCCAAACACTTTGCATGCCCTCTAAGACGGCGTGCTTCAAGGTCACCAAGACACATTCCCATACACTCGTTGCCGCAGATTATACGATGGCAGAGACGGAAACAGTTTTTCCATACGACTGTTGTTTTTCATGTTAAGGCCAATAAAAAGTGGAGAGTTATATTCCATAATGGAACGAATAAATGCCCCAAAAACACGAATGATATCAGCTTTACAGAAGCCGGCAGCCTTCAGACGACGCAAACGCATAAACTCTTCTGCTAGCGGTTTTGCATGCGTAACCAATGTGCTCATCCCATTTACATGAGTCAGTAAAGATAACTCCAAAAATTTGATCGATGCACAAAGCAACCTGTCAGTAATCGGAACAGGTAAACCACGGCGAATGT
The DNA here is from genome assembly GCA_907163375.1 of Prostheceraeus crozeri. Taxonomy (NCBI): domain Eukaryota; kingdom Metazoa; phylum Platyhelminthes; order Polycladida; family Euryleptidae; genus Prostheceraeus; species Prostheceraeus crozeri. Next base: position 20,690 of record CAJQUW010013314.1, on the reverse strand, counting down.
ACATGCATTTAGTCTTTCCTGTATTCAAACACAGTCCATGATTCCGACTCCAATTACTTATATTAGTCTTCCTCGATGGAAATAGTGAGATTTAATGTCAGTATCCGAATATACCGGGATCACTACAAGTACTCATCTGCGTATTTGACATTAGTGCGCCATCCACACTGCTTTTTAGCGAGCCAATATGTGCAGAGAAAGATGCGGTGCAAGAACAGATCCCTGGGGGACGCCGGAAGACATGCTACGAACAGAACTGAACACCGTGTCTTGGAGACTTATGCGATAACGACGATCACTTAGAAATGATATAATCCACCTGACAAAGTCATAACGGAAGGGCGCCATCAATCAAAGTTTCGATGAGAGAACGGTGATTTAAACTGTCAAAGCCTGCTTTAGATCGAAAGATAACATGATAACCCCTTTCGAGCCGATTGCATCCATCTTAAGAGGTGACAAAATCATGTACAGCAATTTGGGCATGCAATGTGCTAGCATTACGCTTATACGCAAACTGATTATTCCCCGATAGACTTTGTAAGGAATCATAAACAGACTGCAAAATGATGCCCTCCAAAATCTTGGAGATAGTGGGGAGCAACGAAATGGGGCGAAAATTAGCATTATCAAATTTGCCATTCTTAGGGATAGGCAACGATGTTAGCAGTCTTCCAAATGATTGGCAAATGTCCAGTTGAGATGGATAAATTAAATAAATGTGAAACAGGATTACACAACACATGGGCAGCTTCGCGGATGAGTTTCGCCGACAAGATAGTCACATCCAGGGGATTTTGATTTTAGGCTCAACATTTTGCTGTAAACAATGTCGGGCGAAGCGTCAGGGCTCCAATAAGTCCTCAGCAGAATGAGGAATTAGATCAGAACAGTCACTTCAGGGGAAAAATGGGATTCGTAGGACGACGCGAACGATTCAGCTGCAAGAGAAGGGGATTCATGGCCCTTGATCATTGCTTCAAAAGAGCACAGAGGACATAGATTTCAAGTCGCACATCTCGCGAACGATAGTCCAAATGTTCTTGTTGTTACTTGTACAATTGGTGACCCACGACTGCTTCGCTTTGACGATCTCAGCTTTTACTTTCTCCTTATAATGAGAGTACATAATTAAGTCACCAGAACGAAAGGCATATAGCGTAAATTAATAAGACTTTTGAGGACTGGTGTCATCCACGCCTTATCTCTCGATGACATTTCAACATAGGTCTGTGGAATAGTGTTCATTGCAATGTTGACAAATTCATAAAATAACGTGCATTTGGCGTCTAGACTCAAGTTTGGATCATAGATACTTTGCCAGGGCGCACACTGAAGATTTTGAACGAATTTAGCTACGTTGCTTCTCCGGAAATCATAAACTTTCTTTACATGAGTAACATGATAAAAAGCGTTAACTGGCTTCATGAGAACAGCCAAGTGATCCGAGTGACCAAACGCAGGACAGGTGAAAGCAGAATTGTACTTGGTTTTAAGTAGGGGATCCACAAAGATCTTATCCAAGATTGCAGTACCTCGAGTGGGAGTATTGACCATTGAAAAAGTCCAAAATCATTCACAAATAAGTCACACGGAAAAGAGTTAAAATCGCCGGCTACAACCATGTGCGATGACGGATAAGCTTCAAGAAAGTATTGTAGGCAGCTTTGCAGAAAAGTGCGAATATCGTTTGAGTCTGCGCATCTTATGTTAGGAGGGACATAAACTATAATGCAACAGAGGAGGGGTTCTTTCATTGATGAATGAAACATATTCTAAAGATGGTGGACAGTCTCGGAAATTCACAGAAGAAAAAGACAAACAGTTACGGATGTAAACGCACACCCACCTCCTTCCTGCCATTATTTCTGTCACAACGAATGGGCTGACAGTAGTCAGTCAAATAAATCTGGTCATTACAGACATAATCGTTCAACCACGTTTCTGTAAGTGCAATGATATCCGGTCTTGTACACAAGCGAATAATTGAAGCTCGTCCATTTGGGACGAAGGGATCTCATGTTCGAGAGAAGAAAAGCAGATAAGACTCTTTAAAATACTTTAATGAAAATTTTGCTGATTCAGGGATGTGCGGAGAACTATTTTACACGATGAATGACGTATTCGTTGCCGTTTTCATTTTTCTTCTTCAACTCAGATCGAAGAGTCTTCTCGTGAAATTGCTGCAACTTAGTAAGATCTTCGTTAACAAAAATGTGTTTTGTTAGAACTCTGAGATCTTAGATATTTGGACTTTTTTAGGATGACCATTTTTCTTCAACAGAGCTGCATTTTCACTAAAAGGAGCCGACTGCCATTTTATTAGCACTACCGATTCGCTTACACGTCACAGGAGGAATTCGCTCACATCGAGAATACTAGCAATGCTCTTCAGTTGATTCAAAATCATGTGAAATCCTATCTGAAACGCTTCTACACTGGACTCAGGGACACCATTAAAGACCAAATTTTGACGTCTTGACAGTCTGTCAGATAACTCTGAAAACATGGAGTCGGACTGGGACATTAATTCAGACTTGAGATTCTCGTGATCAGTTTTCAAATTTTCATACAAGGCAAATACTCGATCGCATTCTCGTGGTCAGATTTACTTTTCTATCATTGGACTCATCATGCATTCTATCTTATTGGTTATCAATTTGACTACATTATCAGAGATAGTTTCTGCACTCTGTAGCGAATCATTGCGACGGATTTCTTTGACGCGAATTAGCGCCTCAATCAATGTCTGTTTGGAAATGCTGTTCTTTCTTTTGCTCTAAATCTGTATCTGACAGCAGTATAACGCTTTCAGCATTCATGCTGGTAAATGAACAATGCTCACTAAATCCACCAGACATAGCCGATGTAGATATCCAGTCAGAAGTCAGCTGACGAAATTTTGGCAGAGTTATTGCCTACCTTGAATGAAAGCAAACAGAGACCGATACCGAACAACAGTGACGTCGATGACACGCGCAAAGCCACACCCAACCAGATATGACAGAGGTACACTGAATGACCTTGAGAAACACTGATATGACGATGACGTATGAAAAACCCTTAATGGAGAATTGCCCAGAGGATTCAAATTTTACGACGCCAACGTGAGCTCATCAAGAAACACCAGAATGCGAGGAACCGATGGACACTAAGATCACAAAAAACGACGCCGAATAAGTGGAGAAAGACAGCAAAAGAAATTTACAGCAGCAGCGAGATGAGAGACACAACCTTCACTTAAGATCGAGCATTAATTGATTAATTATTAATTATTAATCATTAATTAATTATGTGTTAACATTTAATTATATAGCTGTTTAGTTATTTAATTGTTCACCGCTCGCAGTGCTTGCAATATCCTTGTAATTTATGGATGAATTAGAGGAGCTATTCGTCTGTCGCTAACTATCTCTGGTCAAGATCAATGTTGATTTGCCGCAGGGTTGCCGTGGGTATGGGGATTCTGTGGGGATGCCCATGGATATGGGATGGGAGTGGGTATTGAAGCCATCCCCACAGCTCCCATAGCGCTTCTATGGCGATTCTGTGGGGATTCTGAAGATTTTTGACATTCACTAGAGGCAATCAGAACAGACATTATATCACACAATCAATTTACAAAGCATCACGCAGCCTACTCATCTCACCACTTAAAATGCATGAAAATGATCAATGCCGATCATTTTCACATTGCCAACACATGTTCAATAATTTTTGAATGACTTATAATGATAGTTCCAGGTGTTGTCAAGAACGTCTGAAGTGAAGAATTCTGAAGTCTCCTTAACTGCAGAGCCGAATTGAGACTTACAAATATTAGCTCTAATAGCATAAATAGCTAGCTCAGATTAAAATTATTGTGATATGAATAAGCTTGCGTGATAAATGTGATAAATCATTATTAACCCCTACATTTTAAAAACTAATTATGATATAGAAGACCTGTACGGTCCAGCCCACAAAGTATGACACATGAAAATGTTGAATGATTTTCGTCGGATATATGAACAGTTATTGAAAGATTTCTCACAACCAAATAATTCAACTGTAAGACCATCTACTCACATTGTTAGTCATAGGTATAATGAAATGCTCAGATTTTTCACCTTGTCCACGACTTGTCAGAACTTTCAATTTTCATCTGATAGCATCCTTAACTGCACACTTAAGTGTACCTCAATATAAGGTTCATTGTGCTGCATTTCATCACCATACACAAATGGGTCGACATCCTCTCTGTTCTTGTGCAATAATTCGGTGACATGAGTGGTCGAGAAAATCAGGATGATTTTCATCGAAGTCTATATTATAATAGTAGATTAGATTGATTCAAAGATTTTTCCTTCACAACGTGTATAATGGTCGATTTCTACTGCGAAACAATTCTAGACTTGAGATGCATAAGGACCAAGCTCGCTTGATATTTTACTTCTTTATCGGCATTGATGGAGATAGAATTATCAATAATTGCTACATTAATTCAATTAACGAATATAAAACGTGGCACACATATGAACATGGCGTGACCCACTGAGCAATAATACGATGGCCATAACACACATTGGTAGACCGCATAACATATAAATGAAGTGAAGAATTCTGACAGGTGACTTTTTTGTGACAGAGTGACCATTTTGAAGTACCCGCAGTGTAGCAACATATGAATAATTTTTATTTATGTTCAACTCTGTTTTTGTATGTTGAATGGACCTTTCCTAATTATTTGAAAATAGAACCACTATAAGCAACCAAACGAATGAAAAATCCTCACATTAGGAACCCCAAATACCAAGTTACAGAGACATCCCAGGATTATATTCTCACAAATGGAACACGTGAAACATCGTAATAATCTATCAAAACAGCCAATACATGCGCTTAAATTTGTTTGCAGTAGTAAAATCAAGTCTTAACGAAAAGCAGCTGACTGAAAATATTGTGGGGACATAAATGTCCTTCAGGACTGAAACTAACAGTTTAAAATTTCAATAGATATATTGATAATATTATCATGCTTGCATTTGTGAAACTTGATGTACCTAATCACGATTGTCTACAGCGAGGAATGATTAAGCATACTTCTTTTGAAATGAACGTGTGTGTATTTCCTGAGAATGCTTCGCATAACATCGCAATACATGATGTAATGTAAGCTTATGTTTGATTTTTAACTTGATGTAGACTGGTTGCTTAGTGTTATAACAGCGAACGGAAAAGTAGGCGAATACAAGAAAAATCGAAATTTAAAAATAGCGAAACATATAAATAGCCGTACTGTGGCAATGCTCGAGTGTTATGCAGAACTAGTACAATGCTCGTATTAAAATTTCATCTCACAACAAATTAATAAGTTCCATGTTTCTTAGGTCTACATGTCATAGTTGTTGAATTTTTATAACAAATGTGTTTTACTTTAAGGGCAAAAGTAATGCAAAAATATTTGTACCCTTAAAATAATCTCCTGTAGTCAAAATTAAGTAGGATAATAATTAGTAGGTAAATAACTATGTTAAGTGAACAAAAAATAACCAAAAATCCAAAGTGAGTGAAAGAGGAAGTTTGAAAAACACAAGCTGATCAATAACCGATTTGTTATAGAAGCAAAGAAATATAGATAATGTCGTCATACTATTAAAAGAAGCATTTCGAGATAGAATTACGTTTACGGTAAACTACGTCATGGTAGTTTTAAGGGAAAATGTGACATGTCTCATGAATCATTAAAGAATTAAGAGCGGAATGAGACGAGCGTCGTGTAAGCTGGCAAAAACAATAAAACGAAAAAGAGCACAAATATGACCAAAAAACAAAAAAAATAAAAGAACCCAACAAGTCGAATACAACGAAATTAAAAAATAAACAAACTAAAGCAAAGATAGAAACAAAGACCAAAGACAAAAAAACAAAAAATAACAGAAGCACTAAAAAAATGCAAAGCGGAGCAAAAGCAGAAGCTATAGCTCGACCCCAAACACAACGCAAAAAAAACTAACCAAAAAACAACCAGCAGAAAGTGGCAAAGAAGAAAACCAAAAAAGAAAATAAAACTAAACGACAACACGTAATAATAGAGAAAAAAAAAGAACCCCAAAACAGCAATCCCAAACAAAAACAACAGTGCAAAAAAAAACAAACCACCCCCCCGGGCAAGTCGCAACACCTCCCCCCCCCGCCTCCCCAACACCTCCCACCTCCCCCTTCTACCCCCCCCCCGCGCCCCCCCACCTCCCCCACACCCCCTCACCCCGCCACCCCCCCCCTCCGCCCACCCCCCTCCCCCCACACCCCCCCGCTTCCCGCAACACCCCCCCCCCTCCCCCCCCCCACCCCCTCACCCCATACCCATCCCCCCCCCTCCCCTCCCACCTTGCCCCTTCCCGTCCCTACCCACCCCCCCCCCCCCCCCCTCCTCCTCGCGCCCCTCCCCACACCCCCCCCCCCCACACCCCCCGCCACCCCCGCACTGACCCCCCAACAGGCCACGCCCAATGCGCCCCAACATGCCGCGCCGCCGCCCCCCACCCTCCCCACCCCCACCCCCACCCCCCCATGCCTCCGCCCCCCCCCCCCCCCTCCCCCTACCCCCGCATTCCACCACCCCCCCCCCACCGCCCCACCCCCCCAGCCCTCCGCCTCCCCCCCCCGCCCCACTTCCTCCCCGCACCCCCCCACCTCCCCCCTACCACCCCTGCGACCCCCACGCATTGCCTCCCCCCGCCCCACCCCGAATCCCCCCCCCCCCCCCCTCTCCCCCCTCGCCCCTTCCCCGCCCCCAGACCCCCCCGATCCCCACCCCTGCCACCCCCCCTCCCCACACCCCCCCTACCCCCCACCCCCCCCCCCTCCTACTACGCCCCACCCCCCTCACCCCCCCCACACCCCCTATATTACACCCCGCCCCATTCCCCCCCCCCTCTCACCACCCACCCCTCAGCCAACCGGCGCCCTCCCTTCTCCCCCCCCCCCCCCCGCCCCGCCGCCCAACCCATGTGATTCCACCAACACACCCACCCCAACACCCACCGGACGCCAGAACCCCCCAAAACCCCCCCTCCCCACACGCCTTCCCACCCGGACCCCCAGCACCAGTTCCCACCCAACCAACACAAAAAACACCCACAACACAAACAACCCTCCAACAACCCTCTTCACCCAACAGCCCACAGAAACAACAAGCCACAAGAGCCGGCCCACACACCATCCATCTCCCCATCCCCCCCCCCACGCTCTGGCCCCACCCCGAGCTACCGCCCACCCCCAACCCCCCCACCCCCCCCCCCCTACCCCCCCCCCCCACATTCCTCAACCGACACCACCACACCCCCAATTCCCCCACCCTTAACCACCCCCCGATCCAAAAAGCAACTCACAAACCCCACCACCGCCGACTACCATCAACAAAAAACTTACGAATCAGTTAGAATACCTATCTGGCTAATAGAAACCTACATGATTCCAGGTAGAAACTGTAAATTTGCAAGTCAAATAGCAACATGTTAACATAGCGGGCGCTATTCCTTACTTGAACGAGTCACTACATATTTTAAAGAACAATAGGCCTATACCGAAGATAGTAAAGAAAAGTCATAAAAGTTACAAACAACGTGACTTTTCTTCAAGGACTATCCCGTTCCGCATCTCTGCAGTCAAATACGGCCTTCACGATCGTTGGAATGCTGTGCAGATGTTCCACTGATAAAACAAGAAGCTGATCGTATTTTAGAGAGGGATTCATTTTGTTTTCTATCCTTTTCCGTTGTTCAAAGCATTGTTTATTAATGTATTGTTTACACAATCAGAATAGTATATAGTAATAATTGTTATGCTAGTTATCAATATATTCATATTGTTCCGAAGAATCTAAAATCCATCGGCGTATTCACATGGAATAAAGATTTGTCATGGAGTATTTAAGTTTTTATAACGTATTTTTAAACTGCATGCAGAAGTAACATCTGCTCAAAGTTTTTGAAAGGTTTTCTAAGTCATAAAAAAACTGTGGAATGTATTTCACAAGGCCTGCCCATAGGCTTGGATTTTTGCGTGAGCTTACTCCAAGCCCCAAGCCAAGGAGATTTTGAATAAACCCTAGCCTAACCATGTGTAAAAATCCACTTCCCTAGAATATGCATACACTTATGTCCCCTAGAAGGGCTTGGTTGGGCTCCCACATCCAAGCTTAATAATCATGCAAAATCTAGCTAGAACAAATGGGCCCCATATCATTATTATAGCCTACATCATTTACATAATTATTATATACTGTATAGGCCTGCGACCTTAACTCTGGCTGTATAGTAACCAGGGGCATGCATTGGGACTGTGTCTAGGCCTGTCTAGGCCATTTTGTGGTCTAGGCTGGTAGGTAACCGGGTAGACTATGCGTGGGCTGATCCTAGTCAGGCTTAGGTTCTGTTATCAACCCATCAAGCCAAGCGAAATGGGAAATTTTTTTTGGTCCATATCAGCGGACCTAAACGAATCTAATTAGTCATGTAGATAGATCCTAGGACATAAGCAAAAAGGCGGTCGTCATGTAGTTACATTTTCTAAGTCTATAAGCCTATCGATCCCGAAATAAGCAAGCATAGACCTGCATTATAGTCCTGCGACTTACTTATCAATCCTGATTCTTTGATTAAGCTTATGAATAATCCATGGGTTGGGGGCTTATTAAGCATAGACATTATCTACGATAAAAACCGAAGCTTGTAACCTTACAGTGTTATATGTGCATGTAGATAGCCTAGGATATTTTAGGCATTATTGCAATTGGCCTCTCATTAATATTTCTCTTTTGTATGTGTACCTGTATTCCCAGAAAATATTAGACTTAGACAGACTTGCAGCAGATGTTTTACCTTGTTCTTTTAGAATCTGGGATTGGGTTTTGGGCTTGGGTTTGGACCAACCAATCCTTGGGTGGTCCGAAAACCCAATCAACCTAGGCAGGCCCCCATGCTGTTTTTCATTGCAAAAACTGTTTAGAGTTTTTTGTTTACTGTATTGCACTACATTCTTGATAATGACGGCCTGTGACGCGTCGTAGATATGCCTAAATCCTGATTTAAACCTTCGAATCCTCTGCAATCTGACTGATTTTCTGACTGCTATTCCAGCTGATGTCTGTGGAACCAATCCGTTTACCAAAAGAAAGGATGAATGAATAAATACAACGTCACCGGTGAAATTCTTCTGATTACACAGTATAGCGTACTACAATTGTCAGCTGGCGGAGGCGCTACATTGGAAGAACTTCCGAGGCGACTTTAGAGAGGATATCGGAGCATGTGCCCGTGTCAAGCAACTGAGAAGTAAGAGCCAGCCCCGAATCTAACCGGCAATCCCTAACGCAGTGCTGTCGAGCGATGCAAGCTCCAATCCTGCCCGACTGACCCCTTTGTAGCCACCTCGGTGTTTCCTCTTGTAGTGTGGCACAGATCTGACAGCTTTTCTGGATTGCAAGTCCTGGAGGCTAATTAGTATTAATAACTTAGCCAGATATGGTGCAGGGTCCAACTAAACAGCAAAGTTTATGACGTTGCACAGCTACTACCTAAGTTTCAGCTATCTCCCTCTGCTCTTATTGGCTGTCACTTTGTTACTACATAGATTCGTTTCATCTTACAAGTAATCGTATCATTCCAGTGTACACAGCCTGATAGAGTAAGCTGGTGAAAGGTAGCTCGCGGTTGACACTATAATGCACATCGTATGAACATTCGATTTTTCTTTTTATCTACAAATTCACGTTAAATTGTCACTTTTTGCGCCAGTCACGGTAAACAACCTGTTTTCATTTTCTTAGAGGATAGATATTTTTGTAATGCTATTGTACCCTTAATCCAAGCACCGTAGTCTCTCTTTAGCAAGCCCATACCCACCTGTGTGTGCCTCAATTTTGATTTTTATGAGGGGCTTTATATAAGAAATGGGGTTTTTCTTCTGCGCTATTTTTAGCATTGTGGGACTTTAATGGAGCTCACGGGGGCTGTAATTAGAGAGTGGGGTTTATTTTAGAGAATACGGTGCGCAGATGTACATTTGGAATACATGTCTACATGTAAAAAGATGAGTCGTTGCATAGAAAACCATTCACAAGTGAAAACTCGAATTTTCTGAAATGATTATGCAAAATTTTATTTAAAATGAAGATATATTCTCAAAACTGATTTTAAAACTTCTAATCATGGGTTTGTAAGTATAGCATTCATAAAATCATGTGTCAGCTGATGACTTGTAAATATGTTTATTAGCTGAAAATTTCAATATAACATTCACTGAGTTTCACAAACTGACGGAATATGTATGATATCCATCGGCCAAAGGTCATCATCACATCTAAAGTTAGTGGCAAAAGAACTACCAGTCATGGTAGCACAAGTGCTAAGAACTCGAGAAACTACCCTGACTCTAGAAAAAAATTGAAGCTTAGTTTTTACGTTATTATCTTGGATTCATTAGTTATATCACAACTATGTGATGTGTTACACGGCTTTTTCTTTTTCATTTAACGCTCTCCAGTGTGTACTTTGCCCGCTAAGTACCTATCGGGTTTAATACAGTTCATCTTAGTTAGTACGTGCGGTACTATAGCATATGATTAGTGATGGAAATCCAGACTCTGTGTGATATCAAAGTGACTGACAGACACGCATCGTTGCCACATACTTATATTACATGTAAATTTTCTTTGTAAAATCTGCAAGGTGACTTCTATTTATTGTCAGTAAACATGGGACTTGGATTCAAAATATTGGTTTCAGCAAAGCCACGGTTTTTGAGACACTCATGCCATTCAACAACGCAACCTTTTTCAAGTTTTGAGAGATAAAATGATGGAAAACTTTAATGACAGTAAATTGCAGTAATTGATGATTTATCACTGTACGCGATGCATAGCCTCCTCCAATACTAAGCCATGAGTAAAAGTTTGCGTGATAAAGTATCGTGTGATTGCGTTCTGAGAATAACGGTGTGAGGTCGAGGCCATTCGGGGATAAGCAGTGTAGTAGATTTATGTCTTTTTATAGTTAGAAGTCCTTACTTTGTAGAAGTTTATACGTTGAATTGGCTTGAGAATCAATATTGTCGCGGCTTGGGATTGATATATCGAAATCAGCTCAAACTCTTTGAAGTTTGCGATACAGAAATTCCTTCAGGAAGATTAAATAGGATGTTTATTTGCATTTTTTTGGGTGCTGACACCGCTTGAAATTTATTGCTGTCTTGAGGTTAATGCACGTATCTGTTTTTAAATTAATCAGGTTTTATTGAGAATGCGAATATATTCAACGGCAGTCAAGGATTCCTTTAGCAGGATTGTTGTGAATTTCACTGCTAATTTTAATCGTTAAACAGATAAGGAAAGGGTCAATTTGTCAAGGTCAAATGATTTCTAGAGCGTTTTCCTTTGATTAAAATTTATAGGAATTGGAAACTTAGCATTCCAAAGTTTCAGTATTAGATATGCCAAAATGACTGATGATGAGAGGTGCTCAAGGACAGAGGCAAAAGTTTTTCTGCTTAAAGTGTTAAAAAATACTTCGTAGGATGACCACATATTCGTGGCTGTATTCATATTTTCGCCGTCAGAAATGAACAAGTTCGATTTGGTTTAAAAGCGGCACCTTTACGTGAATACAACAAGACTTCCCTGTAAATAATGCCAAGAACTCGGTTCAAACAGTTAAATCAAAACAAACAAACCGTAATTTTTTTGCCAGCCGAGAATTTATTACTTGAGCTGCAGCGCATAGATAACCAATAAAATCAAGGAAAACATGTGATAACTCCTTGTTTGAAATACTTAATCAAGCAACCTTTTTACGTCGCTATGTTCATGAAGACTTGTGTCAATAAACATAATAAGGAAGACTGCATTACAATCTAGATCCCATAGAATATGATACATATTTTTTTTGCTCTCTCCTTTCATTTTACATGTATATGTTTAAATGAATCAAAGAATCATTCACTAGTTATAGTCCGGGAGCCAGCGCAAAGATGTGCAGGGAACGAGGTAGTAATTTTTTCATGCATCAGACGATGAGTTTGCTATACAAGAGAGGAGATTCAGATCACAACGTTCCTGCCGATGTCAGTCATTTGCACCTGTCTAGATAACAGGCCAATGTTAACTCCCGAAAACTACCTCAAAATACATGAGAAGAGGTAGCATAAGTCCTCTATTCATGTACAAGCCAAAAGCTCAGCTGATTTATGAACAGAAAATAACAGACACGTAGGAATTTGGTAAAATCCTTAACAGACACCTCGAAGCACCGTCGAAATATATCGGTTTTGCAGGATCCCGGAGGTAGAGTAGACAAAAGATTACAAAAGATAAAAAGCGCAGTGCCTATATTGTTTTCATGGAAGACCCTAACCAGACATCTAGCTAGTGTTGCATAATTGCAAAACAGACACTTAAAACATGCGAAAATGCCCATTTTTCGATGATGAAACAATCCAATGTGTGATGAAAAATATCTCCCACACGCTTCACATACAATCATCCAAAATGAAAGAACTGACCTTACAATTGATATACTGCCTTTGGGGAATGGGTGTGACAAGAGCACACTTAAGAGCTTGTTTATATCGGCTGTAAAACTAAATTTTGTTATGTTATTTTACAAACATATATCAAGAACGATAATGATAAAAATTAAACAATACATCTCCAAGAAAATATTGCTTCTAATAAATACAAACAAACGACAAAAAATCTCCTGTTCACAAATACACGTTAAACCAAGGCAAATTGTTGTTTTTTTCACGACCTATCATTAACATTTGCTACAAATTTTCTCGCCCCATTTCCACCCATGACTAGCCGTGCCTAGGTAAGTAATTTGGATTATCATTGAATAAAATAGAGCACTGCATGAACGCTGCATCAGTGGATAGTACACTACAGACTGTCTGTGTTTCCGTGATGCTTATACATTACCTTCTGCCGGTCGGACAGGTACGAAGATGGATGAGTTTTCAACGTTACAGTAACTTCACTTTCATCGTTTGATTTACGCAAACAAAGTTTATGATTCTGTATCCTATGTGGCGACAAGCTCCAGCCACAGCCTTAATTATAATTCGGTTTGTAATCAACATAATCTCATACAGAAAAAAAAGACACTGCTATGCTCAATAATAATTGTGATTGAGTGTGATTGATGAATATTTCAGTGTCTCAGAACAACCTTTGGCCAAGGAGGAACTCTAAAATTATTGGTGAACTGAAGAAAAGGTTTCAACTTTTTGAGCGATTTATTTCATTGGTATTTTTGGGTTTTTCTCCGTAGAAGAGCCGCCGTTGCTATGTACATCGAAAATCATCAACCAGAAATGTTTATAAACATGTTTGGAAGTGTTAGAAGGACAACTAATTTTAAGCGGATTTGAAATCTTCTTCATTCATCGTCTGAATCACTCCAGATTACTATCCACTGGTTTTTTTCTCTTCCGACATCATTTCATCGACATCCATGTCACTTTCACTGTTCGTCGTTATCATCATCGAAAGACTTGAAATCAAAAGTCATGTTGGAATAATGAAATACGGGTAGCTGAAACATCTACATTGTTGTACTGATTCACGCCAAAATTCCCGCGTATGTGCTATGTTACTGTGTTATGTGCAATAGAGAATCTTTGCATTTAAGAATCTGATTTTCAAGATATACATATTTCAGCATTGTAACTGAGATCAATATTGTAATTGAGATCAATATTGTAAGTGAGATCAATGTTGTAAGGTAATAATTGTCGCTATAAATGGATGCCTAAGTATTTTTTTACGTGATAGTATTTATACGTATTAAATAGTGGAGATATCAAGGAACATGGCAGGCAATGTATTATGTAAAAAATCCCTTAGGACTTTATGGATTTATTTGTTGAAGAATTAGATTGATACACTGATCCCGTAATACATACCTGTGTGTTGCCGTCAATATTGTTTAAGGCACGGGTGGTCCATTTGGAACCACAACAATGGTTCATAACAACCCGTTAGACTCAAGTCCATCCGAAGTTCTCTGGGACGAGTCCAATTGTTGGATTTATGGGAGATGAGATCTATTCCACAGGATTGATACATATTGAGCTCGAAGGATCTTTTGTCGCAAGGTTCGCCATCAGCAAGGCGGAAGTAGGGCGGGGTTTAACCTTTTCCACGTTGGGAGAGAGGGTTATCCTGTAAATGAAAATAACTGGATTTTGTTTTTTCCAAGGAAAGAATTCCTTCTCAAAGTGATTTCTATAGTCTATTAGCATTTTGTATTTTAAATATTCTTTGAAAGGATGTACTGTTGTTGTAATGCCAAGGAAGTTAAGACATATATATATTATACCAGTATCATATCGGGTCTACTTGAAAACAGATTTATAAAAAATATCAATTACCTGATGAAAATTGTCCAGTCAATCGACGATAAACAGCGTATCGTAGGCTTCCAATCTATATCTGCAAATGAGGGATGACCCGTATATGGCACAAATGAAGGAAACTAACCCTTCATAATCCGGCTCCCTTCTGTTGTTTGAAAGCCTGAATAAGGGCAGAGGAGGAAATTCTAACCTGACTCGTCCCGTGTTCAACTAAATCTAATGCCTTTTCGTTTTCCCTTGTTTTAAAAAAGGAAGAAGGTCACGAACGTCTGAACCCCGTAAGTGCATTGAAGAAGCTAGGCAGTGTGGTAATGGAAGTGAAACCTTGTCTCTTTCCTTCAAGGGATGCAGCAATACTAGATATGTCAATAAATCTTCTAATTGAAGGAAGTTCCAAAATCCATGATCAATTTAGATATGGCAATCATTGCTCACATGCCAATTTCAAAAGGAAGAATGAACGACATCTGTGTCAGTTGACTTTTAAACCAGCACACTTTCCAGACAAAGTTGAAGCAATGGAATATGATTGAGTGTGTCTGCCTCCTCCCTCATGGTCCCCTTGGAGAGACATTGGATGATCGTTGGTCAAAACTCCTTATCGTTGATGTCAATCTAGGATCTGATACAAACAAACCAACCTGTGATACAATAAGTGATTTCTTCTCGAAAAAACATCTGTAATTCCTGTTTTTTCCATACAACATAAAAAAATCAACCAAAGAACTTTGAAGCTGCATTCGTTTAAAAGATTTGACAGTCATCTGTAAAGGACTTATGGTTAAGGTCAAGAATAGAATGAGGTCATAAAACTCTCCTCATCTTCTCTTTCACTCTCCATCTAGGATGTGTACAAGGGAGTATCAAAGAGAAAGATGAAATTTTCATACCCTGAGATTTTCATCATCCGTGGATACGCAACTCATTAGCAATTTTGCACCGTTAAGTGCGGGATCCCTCATATTTGGTAAGTGGACTCTCAGCAGTGCCCAACTATCGATTAGTGTCACGTCTATATCAATTTTTGCTTCACAATCAATTGGAATGCCTTTCTCCTTCTATTGTGTTCAGAGAACTGCTTTAGAATACGTAAAGGAAGCATCAGAGTGACTAATGACAGAGGTACAATCAGTGATGGAGACGAAGAAATATGATCATATCAACAAAAAATTGCTTTGACTCAAGTAGAACACACGTTTCCCAGAAAACTCCAACATATCGCTACAGTGTCGAACTCGCTCCTCGCAATTCTCTGTATTTCACTTCTCTTATGGATAAATTCTCCCCTCAGTCCCTTCAGTGGTTGTAGGAATCTTTTCTGTCGCCGCCTCGCATCCGGCAGAAAGAAGTTTCTTTGCTCTTTCATCCCTGACGATAATGTATACCGGTCCTAGGGTACTATTTGCGTTTGTATTGACGCTGTATTTTTATCGTTCCACAGAACGTTATTCAAAGAGAGACTCAAACTCGAAATCATTTACTATTTCATCCGAAAATGGGTTGCAAGATCAGGACATAAAATATTGCGACATAAAGCAAATGATGTCAGCATCAAAATCCCATCCTCGGTTAACACGTGTTAAGACGAGTAGCGGATCAAGTTATTTAATCAGGATGCTAAAATCATCGAGGACTCTCCACTTGAGATTGCAGACTAATCAAATTACATAACAATAGCTTCATTCATAAGAACACGCCGAAACCAAACCAGCTGATGCATATAAATCAGTCAAAACACAACGTCACAACTAGGCAAAATCTATTTGAGATATGGCAAAAGCACAATGCCTCAAGCTTGCATTTAAGGAATCGTACGCTCATAGTTACTTAACACAATGTCTTAGCTTACCCACCACATAACTCTAAATTACTTGGATGTACCGCTGACAAAATGTTCGCGCGATCAGTCAACACACCGCGCTCTTAAAAAACACCAAAACAATAGTTCCTTAAGTAGAGTTATCCCTTCCAATCGGACTATGGCCAGTTCACAAGGTGTTTGTCTAGAACCTATAACAAGTTGCGCTCCAACTGCAGCATTCTAGACCTGTTGGCCTGATCTAGGAAGCAACAAGAGCAACTTAACAAAATAGACGTTCCAATATAGACATATAGGAACAGAACAGATACGAAACCTATACAACCATCGATTCTATTTGAGTGAGACTTTATACCTCTGAAGCGTCAAATAATATATACAGATTTATTGCAGACTGGTACAATGGTAGACATCAGCCCAAATCTACAGCCACGGGCTAGACGTATCCTCCTTTCAGAGACTCCTCACATGAGAAGTGTCTAGAGGCAGCTACATTCGATAAATCATCGTTATCTGCAGAATTACTTCTTAATCAACGCCTCTATTCGATTCATAAACTAGTCAACTGGACACTAGTTTTTTATTCAAATTGACTGCAAACCATCACGCGAGAATCACACGCTATTGAATTCGAGAGAACATACCGTCGCACTAGAAACAGTCGGAAATAAGCAGACGATCTCCCCACCTAGCGCTACCAGGATGCAATTACAGAGCAATGTCTGTCAGAGACCACTAATTGTAGCATGTCTGCTTAATCATCAACGATAATTCCCACAATGAAAAGCCAAGAAGCAGAATCCCAAACACAACACCCTAAATCCAACTATGCCTAGCATAAAACAAGAACTACCCTCAGCACACCACAATCTCTATGTATTTCCATTGCCCCTAAGTTCGCACTCGAGATGGAAACATCCTAGCAAAAAATGAAACTTTGTCACAAGCGTGTTCCCATCGCTTGTATATGTAACCTTCACGGCAATAGGCCAGTACATCAAGTGTTTAAAAGCGCAATAGTCTTGATTTGCGTTTATTCATTCGCACTTCATAGGCGAAATCGCTTGTAGCGTTTCACGAACAACACATTTTGTGGGCGACTTTCTAAATTGGTTCCATAGAGTATCTACTTTCTGTTAGGTAGGAATCACTAACATAGGTTGTATAAAAAATCAAAGAAAATGGGGGGAGAAAACATGAATGCTGAAGAGCCAAGAAAATCCAATACTTCGAGTGAGAAATTATTCTTCACGTTCTTGAAACTTAAGACAAATTTGCCTTTTGGCACGGTTATCTCAAAGGGAGTCAGAGCTCTACTGATCCTTTGAAATCGGCTCCGTTTTTCAGGACACTGTCAGGACTCATTCTCATGTGTATATCATCCCTGATCTTGTTCTGATCAACAAATACCGAATGTAGCATGAAATGTTCCTCTTCCGTCCAACATCTCAAATCTGAAGCGTCAAAGTTATCCCATGCTAAACATGTACCAATTTTGGCAGAGTCTGTTAAAACCATCGGGAGTCTGTTTGTCATTTGTTTGCAATTGTATAAGCGAATTCGCTTTCTATCTGCTTTACCTCCAGAGTAATTAACATGAGTGACCAGCTCAGATTGAGTAATACTGGCACAACATCTCTTACTACATCCAGTGAGACTGCTAATACCTTAAGTCCATAAAATTTGAATCAATTTTTCCATGGTTTTTCACCTTGCCAATGTGGACTGGTTTTGCACACAAATACAACATCGAGAAGCAAGAGAACTAAACTTTACAGTCAACTGGTCACCACTATGTAACTCTTCTACTCCATCAATCAGATTTTGAAAAAAATAGACTAACTCAGGTGAGGAATGTCGGCTGCCGCTCGCTGTCAAAGAATCAAACATGATGCGTCAGGGGTAAGGTATTTTTGTACTTGGCAATTGCAATATTTGAGCACAGCAATTTCAAAGCAACACAGTTCGTAACTCAACCTTGAATATTGATAGCTTTTTAATCACCGAAGAACATCATCTTTAGCGTCTTCGAGACTAACATTTGCATTGGTTGAATATAGCATGCCAGCTCTTGCGCCTTACTAAAAGAAAAGAAATTGTGATTTCATCCCTGAATTTCTTTTTGGATTTTTTCAAGGCAGGAAGCACTTTTTCAGATATATAATCAATATCATCTGAATTTCCCCTAAAGAAATGAACTCAGAATGTATAATTGCTGGTAAATTGATGAACAGGAAAGAACTTATCATTTCGTAAAAATTTCATCGGTAATAAGAGTCCTTCAATTTTTCAAATGCTATTATCGTGGAACTTGCGCGACGCGCGTACTGGGCCATCGAACTATCCTGGGGCAGAGTTTTTCTGTAATCTTGACAAATTTTGCGAACGACAGGACGGATGGTAAATGTTGCTTCTTTGAGCTAAAAGATCTCCGCCTGGAAATTGAGAATGCCGAGAACACGCCGTGAAGACTTCAGTGTCTTGCATACGAGCTGCACTTTCAATCCTTGCGCAAGCATCAAAGGTGGAAGCAAGGCAGATAGATTCTCAAAACATCCGTTTATTAGTAATATTTGCGACTCTTATTGCTAAAATCAGAACTGCAATATTTCTCAAGGAAACTCCTCTATTTGTCGTTACAGGAATGGTTTTTTTGCGAGCGAGTACGGCCTGTCAGAAGTACTTTTTCCTCTGAGGTGTATCTAGGACAAAATCTTAGGTCTTTTTACCTAGACCGTGAATCTTCTCATGCATGAAGAGTGATAAACAATCAAACTCGAAAGGATGGTTGCATTCACTACTGCTGATTCATGATGTGGCTTCCACGGAATGAGGTACTCATCGTAAATTCGGATCTCAATGAGGACCCACAAAGCATTTTCCTAATATTAATCCAGCAACTGCTTTGAAAACATTTCAAGTGGATTCCACGATGAGGATTTCCTACATATAAATACACCTCATTTTCTAGAAACGTCGCTATTGATGCTCATATTGCCTAGCGACTGCTGAAAATTTGCTCGAGTAAAAAAAAAATTGTAAATAGCACGTGCTTTTCGTAGGACTGTTAGGCCTTAGTAACGCTTGAATGAATACATCATTAAAACAGCAGAATTCCATTTGCTCAAAAATTGAGATATTCCTTTAATTTTTAAACCAGTTTTCATGTGCATAGTTTTCCAAACATGCCATGCTGCATTCATCACTACTCAATCACAATTATTATGGAAGCATGTGCAGTGTCTTTTTTTCTGTAATGAGATATGATGATTACACCGAATTATATTAAGGTCTGTGGCTACGAGCTTGTGCCGCCATCACATAGGATACAGAATCATTAACTTTTGTTTGCGTAAATCAACGGATGAAAGTGAAGTTACTGTGACGTGAAAACTCATCCATCTTCGTACCTGTTCCGACCGGCAGCAGGCTGATACTATAGCACTCAGCGGAAACACATGACAGTCCTGTAGTGTACTCCACTGATGCAGCGTCATGCAGTGCTCTATTGATATTCAAAGATCAAATTACTTACCTAGGCAACGCCAGTCATGGGAATGGGGCGAGAAATTGGTAAGCAAATGTTTATGATAGGCTCGTGGGAAAAAACAATCCAATTTGCCGGTAACGTGGTAATTTGTGTAACAAGGAGTAGATGCGTTTGTTTTGGTATTTATAGAAGCAATATTTTCTTGGAGATGATGATTTTTTAATTTTTATCATATGTTCTTGATATATGTTGTAAAATAAACATACAAAATTTAGTTTTACAGCGATAAAAAGCTCTTAAGTGTTGCTTGTTCACACCCATTCCAAAAGGCAGTATATCAATGTAAGGGTCAGTTTCTTTTCATTTTGATGATGTATGTGAAGCGTGGAATATTTTTCATACAACAAAATTGATTGTTTCACATCGAAAAAATTGGGGCATTTTCGCATGTTTTAAGTGTCTGTCTTGCAATTATGCAACTAGCTGATAGATGTCTGTTAGGGTCTTCATGAAAAATACTAGCACTGCGCTTTTTATCTTTTGTTTAATCTTTATTGTTCTACCTCCGATCCTCGCAAAAACAAAAAAAGGAAAAAAAATTAAAAAACAAAAAAAAAAAAAAAAAATACAAAACAAAAAAAAAAATAAAACCCGGCCATATATTTCGACGGGTGCTTCGAGGTTGTATGTTAAGGATTTTTACCAAATTCATACGTGTCCTGTTATTTTCTGTTCATAAAATCAGCTGAGCTTTTTGGCTTGTACATGACATAGAGTACTTATGCTAGCCTCCTTTCCTCATGTATTTTGAGGTAGTTTTTCGGGAGTTAACATGGGCCTGTACTAGACAGGTGCAAATGACCTGGACCTCGGCAGACGTTGTGATCTGAACTCCTCTCTGTATACAAAACTCGTCTGAGCATGATAATATATTTTACTACCTCGTTCCCCTGCTGACATCTTTTGCGCTGGCTCCCGGACTAT
>CAJQUW010013313.1:0-99811 GCA_907163375.1 Prostheceraeus crozeri | reverse complement strand
TTCATAGTCGTTTACGTACAATTGCATTTGAATATGTTTCTTTACATTGCTTCCTACTCTATGTGATTTGTTTATATTCATGAACTGAATATTCTATCATGAGTGAAAATGTTTTGAATCCTAGGACACTTTCGTAGGCTACGCCTCGCTAACGTGTCTTGCACACTATTGTACGTCGTGACTCGTGATGAATAAAATTGTGAACTCTACGCCTCGTTCTCCCTACATACATTATACATCTTACGACATGGCGACCCACGGCCAGGCAATGAGACTGCCGCCTGAATTTCTTGCTTCACCGGATCAACCAATCATGGATGTTAACTTGTACGTGGAAGAGTTGGAAACTTACCTTATCGCTGCCGGAACTGAGAAGTTTTCTGAAGCCAGGAAGGTTGCAATGATATTGAATATCATCGGCTTCAATACTAGAAAGATTCTACGTGCGGCTTCCGGTACCATAACTAAGGTTGCTGAGATATTTGATTTATTGATACGATTATTCCCTTCCTCTCAATCGTTCACCCTGGCGAGGGAGAAGTTCAACCGGCGCACCCAGAGCGAGAACGAATCGGTGATGCAGTTCTTTTCGGATGTATCGCAGTTATCAAATCTGTGTGATTACGGATCAATTCGTGAAGATTTAGTGCGCGACAAACTGATTATGTCCTTGCCGCGTGACATCAAGGAGAAATTGATACTTGAACAACCGAAGACCCTACAGTCTGCGTTGGAGACCGCTCAGCGAATTGAGACAATCAATAGTGAGATCCGATCTGCGAGGGCGAACCCTGCGGAATCAGTTCCTACGGTGGCTACAGTGCGTAATTCGTTCAAAAACAGGCGCAAACCGAACAATACATCGGCCAATAGGCCTAGTGCTAAAAATTCGGTGAGTGATTCGAACAGATACTGTTTTCGTTGTGGTGATGCAGGTCACTTGGCTAATGAAGCTTCCTGTCCAGCCAAATCAAAAAAGTGTAACAAATGTGGTGTTTTAGGTCATTTTGCGAAAGTTTGTTTCAAAAATGTACGCCAGAATACGACTACTGCAGGCACGGCTGATATAGGCCTCATTTGTTCTAATTTTAAACCTTTACGCCTGCCATGCGATTTTTATCTGTGAAATGTACCACTGTTTGTGAAAGGGATGATAGGCCTATTACTACTCGTGATTGTGAAATACGTCTCGGAGTTGATACGGGTAGTTGCGTCACTCTGATTTCGCGAAGATTGTACAATCGTTTTTCTCAAATCAGCGTTTGTTTCCATCTGATCGTGATTTGCATGATTACTCTCGTAATGGCATACGCCCTCAAGGTTTTTTAGGCTGAAGTTGACCTACAACGATTTGTCGTTTGTCGATAAAGTGTACGTCTGTGAGCGTGAACCACCCTTGATTGGAATACTTGCTTTTGAGAAATTGAAACTACATCGATGTTGGGAAGATGGTGGACCTTTTGCTTCGAGTGAAGTGACTGTGAACAAGATTGGTTGTGTTGAGAAGTATACTCATAACATTACTTTGCGTTCAGATGCTGTTCCTGTTAAGCAGAGATTGCGAAGAGTGCCGTTGTCGTTACGTGAGAAAGTCTCGGAGGAGTTGAAAACTCTAGTCGAGGATGATGTGATCGAGCCTATTCTTGAGAGTGAATGGTCAAGCAACATTGTTGTTGTTCAAAAGCCTAACGGTAACTTACGCATCTGTGTTGACCTTCGTGACTTGAATAAGTCGATTGTGACTCATAAGCATCCTCTTCCTCATATTGATGAAGTTTTCCTGAAGTTGAAGGATTGTTCTGTTTTTTCAGTCATTGATCTCAAGCATGCATTTTTACAAGTTCCGTTACACCCTGACAGTAGACCCTTGACTGCATTTCTTACACATGATGGTCTCTATCAGTACAAAAGAATTCCTATGGGATTAGCAAGTGCTCCTTGTGCGTTTCAGAGAATTATGTCTGAGATTCTTGGTACACGTGATGGTGTTCAAGCCTACATGGATGATGTGTTGATTGGAGGGCGTACACAGGCTGAGCATGATGAAAGATTGAATTGTGTTTTGAATGCGTTGAAAAGTGCAGGATTTTCTTTGAACACTGACAAGTCTATGATTAGCAAATCTGAAATCAAGTTCATGGGACATATCATTTCTGCTTCAGGAGTACAGCCTGATCCTGAAAAAGTGAAGTCTATTGTTTCATTTCCTGTTCCTACAAATCTCAAGAAGTGAAGTCCTTCATTGGCATGACTGCTTTCTACTCGAAGTTCATTCCAAGTTATTCCAGTGTGATTGAACCCTTGTTGCAGTTGACTAGGAAAAATCAGACCTGGTGTTGGACTGATGCCCACCAGAAGTCGTACGATACACTCTGTCAGCTTATTGCAGAAAAGACCAGTCTGAGCATTTTCGAACGTGATAGAAAAACTGAAGTTCAAGTTGATGCGTCTAGTTCAGGTATTGGTGCTGTTTTGCTTCAACGAGATTCTGACCACAATGTACACATTATTTATTGCCTTTGCGTCCAGGACACTTACACCTGCAGAAAAGCGCTATGCCATTATTGAACGCGAATCGCTTGCGATTGCTTTTGCTGTTGAGAAGTGGAAAGTTTTTCTTTGGGGTTTGAATTTCAAAATCGCCACTGATCACAGACCTCTTGTTTCAATTTTCAATTCCCGTGATACGATTCAAGTGAATGCCAGAATCAGTCGTTTTGTTACACGATTACTTTCGTATACGTACACTGTCTATTACAAAGCAGGTCCTGAGAACGTCATCGCAGATTTTTTGTCGAGAGTGACTTCAATTGATTGTGAGCCTACGGATGATTCTTCAAACTCTGAGAGTCTCTTGGTGAATTCTGTGTTGAGTGATACTTCTTTAAGCAGACTGAGCTGCAAAGAGCCACTGATGTTGATTCTGAGTTGACTACTGTTCGAAAGTGGTTGTCTGACAGCGTCCTTACAGAGGATGAAGAGAGGATTGTTTCGAAGTTTCAGTCAGTGAAGCATAAGTTGAGCTTTGTTGAAGGTATTCTTTTCCGCGGTTCTGATCGTGTGATTCCACCGAAAGCTTTACGTGCAGATATTCTTCGACTCGCCCATGAAGCCCACCAAGGACAGACTCGTACGTATGAGCAGTTGAAGTTACATTACTGGTGGCCAGGTATGTTTACTGATGTCAAAGATCATGTTGCTTCTTGCAGTGATTGCAATGCTTCAAGCAAGACGACAAAGTTTGTCAGTCCAGTTCCTGAAAAGATTGAAGTACCTGATCAGTCTTGGACTAAACTTGGAATTGATATTATTGGTCCCATGTATGATTTACCTGTGCAGTACCGTTTTGCTATTACATTGATGGATTACAGTTCGAAGTTTCCATACGTACACTTTTCTCCTTGCATTGATTCCCATGCTGTGATTAAATTCCTCGTTTCTGTTTTTGCGATTGAAGGTTGTCCTTGTACACTTGTGTCTGATAACGGTCCACAGTTCGTCTCGAGAGAAGTGACCGAATTCTTGCAAAACAATGATATTCTTCATTTTCGTACTCCTGTTTACCATCCTAGAGCAAATGGATTGATTGAGCGTTTTAATCGGACGATAAAAGCTCAGATTGAGATCGGGAAAAACAAAAGTTGTGGATTTTTCAAGTACATTGCTAATTTTCTCGCTGCGTATCGTTCTACACCACATCCTGATACAAAACAGACTCCTAGTTTCCTGTTGCATGGACGTGAGCTGCGATGGTCTCACAATTCAGCACTAATGTCTTCACCTAGTTCCAATCCGAGTTCTACTCAAAATTTCACCCCAGGGAAGTACAATCATCCTTCATATTCTCAGGGGGAGGAGATGACAGTTAAGCTGCCTGATAAGAATTCTTCTCGGATTGTGGATCGTAGGGTGGGAGAGCACACATACGAGATGACGGATGGATATAAATGGCATGTATCTAGAATGTCGAAAAAGCGTCCTGTTGAGAATCGCCAACCTTTGAGGAATCTTGAAACTCATATTCCACCTCCGCGTTACCCTCTCGCATCAGAGAGCCTCCCGGAAGATACATACTACAGCAGCAAGATGAGAGTTGAATGTGCAAATGTTGCTTCTAAAGTATGATGAGGACTGATGTTCTTCATGTTTTTAGCATGTGTTTATGTTGAAAGATTGTCATACCTGTGTTTTTGCGATTGCTCGTCATAGTGTAACACGCACTGGTTTTATAGTTGATGCGTTTTATAAAGTTTTACATTTTTGATAGTTTTTCACGTTTTTGTCTTTGCCGAGGGGATGTTGTGTGATCCTCTATTCATAGTCGTTTACGTACAATTGCATTTGAATATGTTTCTTTACATTGCTTCCTACTCTATGTGATTTGTTTATATTCATGAACTGAATATTCTATCATGAGTGAAAATGTTTTGAATCCTAGGACACTTTCGTAGGCTACGCCTCGCTAACGTGTCTTGCACACTATTGTACGTCGTGACTCGTGATGAATAAAAATTTGTGAACTCTACGCCTCGTTCTCCCTACATACATTATACATCTTACGACAGAAGGTTTCCTGTTGCATAGAACCGTAGAGCAGCACATAATTTTGACAGACTATCGATGTCAATGTTTCGATCATATGGCTCGCTAAAATCACCGAGCATAGAGTGTAGATTACGAACATTGTCTTTCGTAAATCTGTAGCGAAATTTAAAATCATGGTCGTCCAATTCCATTGGATTGAACCGGGCCATATCGTAGTCGTGGTAATAAAAATATTGGTCATATATATCATCCATGAGTTCCGAATATCCGCAGTTAATTCACGAAAGTCAACGATTAACTTTAACAAGAGATCACTACGTCAAA
Organism: Prostheceraeus crozeri; assembly: GCA_907163375.1. Taxonomy (NCBI): domain Eukaryota; kingdom Metazoa; phylum Platyhelminthes; order Polycladida; family Euryleptidae; genus Prostheceraeus; species Prostheceraeus crozeri. Next base: position 94,942 of record CAJQUW010013313.1, on the reverse strand, counting down.
TCGAATGTTAGCTAACAGACAGCGTTGATGCGCATACAATGGAAACTGCAGTTAGGAAGAGCCAATCAGATCATTAGTTAAGAAGCAAGAGAATTCGATAATCGTTGATTAACTAATCTATTGTTAAAAATCTAATTTTGACATGTGCATAAGAACTTAATTTAACTTTAGATTTAACAGTTGATTAGCTCTTAATTGTGAGATGTGCATTCCACCCTTAATCAATTAACTTTTTTGAGGTTGCTCATTAATCTCAATCATAATCAAAATCACCTTAATTAATCAGCAAATTTGATTAAATTAAATATTTGTCATCCGAACATCAGTTGAGATCAGAACTCGGCCGGCCAATGGCAGAGTGACAGCGTCATTGTAAGTCTTACCGCTACGTATATGTAAGGACGGAAAGTACTCAATGTCAGTGAGAGTACCAATTGTTGATGCATGGTCATGAACATGCGTTCACGCCTCGTCATAGAATATCTTCCCTCTGACGTTTTCTCTTTGCGTGTAATCAAAACAGATACTCAATTGACCACTGGATTCAATATTTTCGTCAATTTGTACGCTATGATGTACGTCGATGACAAATTTGAATAATGACAGCTATACTAATTCAGTAAGCTTATTAATTGAACAAGGAGATGAGTTTGAAAAAACTGCTATCACTACCCAGTACTAAGCATTTTATCTCGATTCAGATTATTGCTCAACCGTGCTAAAATTAACATTGACTCACTAAGTGTCTGAAAGTCGTGATAAACATCACATTCAACACATCCAGTGTTCATGATAAGGCGTCTGACCATATTAATCATAGTCGCAATTTTGAACACCTTAATCAGTCATAATCATAATCAAACTTTTGAAACCTTTAATCATAATCTCAATCATAATCAACATTTTTGAATATTGGCTAATCGTTCCAGCTCTAGTTCGGACTAGGCGAGAGCATTGTGGAAAGTTTCTCCGATATCACCTGTGCCTTATGTCATGTCTTCATAGACAATTACTATACCTCCTCCGTCAGGTTGATAATGTCTATGTCAGAAGCGTTGATCGGCTGTACTACAATGCGGAAGAATGAACTTCGCGATGATCAGCAGCTGCTGACGGAAGAGAAGTACCGGTACTTCGAAAAATTCAAGGAAGATTTTCTGGAACAAATTCTATTGACGGAGTAGACGTGGTGCAGTGGCTCGTCTACAAATGTGTACTAGTCGCATCGAATACACTTGCTGTAAAGCCTCATTTGACGTGCAGCAGATATTCGAAGTCGGAGAGAAAGTATGTGGCACTCCCGCAGCGATATGCCATCAAAATATATGACAGAAACATGGGGTCGACCTCATGGACCAAAATATCAATAATTTTAATGATTGGCCTGGTATCATTCAATGCATGAACTTTTGCCTCCCAACGTGTAGCACTCGCTCATAAAGAATTCTAGTATCTGGACATCCTTTGACTTCCCAAAAGTCCACTAGTCTCACGGATGCCTGTATTATCTGCTTTCGGTAGCAATACGCGACACGTGTACGCAAATGCATCGAGGAGTCCATTCTTTCTTCACCAGCTGCACTGCAAGGCTTCCAATCTCCACTTTGCTATAGTCTATGATTCATCATATTCATTGCAAAATGTGCGTCATCGCTGGCTTGTGGTATGGGGTTGGTGCCTTAAAGTGCTCGCGTCTCGATATTGTTGACAAGGAAAATTTCGATTTACAGAATGTAATCATTAAGAGCATAATATGCTCTATTGACTTTCGAACGCGCATTAGTGATAATACAATTCCTTGGAATTTCAAAACTCTAGCATTTAATTTAGCATCCAACTGCTCGTGAGACCTAAATGTAAAAATCTGTTTTGACATGTCAGAGAGTAAGTGCAATAATTGTATATGCAAAAATGCATGAAAAAGCAACATTTTACAAAAAGTCTACTAAAATTTCTGTTGAATCCGCACATGCCTACTGACAAGTTAACCCTTGTACGGTCCATGAAAAATAATTACGAGTTGGGTCCAAGTAGTGACATTCTGTCACGGGCTATTATTTTTATTTAGCGTCTATTATTTTATGGTTTTCAATGGATAACTTTGTAAATGTACTCTTAAGTGAAATATGTTGCCTAATGACTGCCAATAAATTGATTATTACACTGTAAACCATAGACCGACAATTATCCTACAAAAATACTGACAAAATCAAACGACTATTGTCACCTCCAATATCCTGCGATATCCGACGAATTTGTAGGTTCTCCACCATCGAAACAGATGCTTTGTATTCAAATTAACTAAACAAAAACTGTTAAACATTGATTGATTTTTCGTATAGTGATTGCTTGACTTTTGGGCAATCTGTATTATTGTGTGGCAAAACCATGATTTATTTTGACATAATTTAATTAATTACCTAACTTTTTTTATAAAATTTAAGCTGTAATTCATTGCTATTCATTTTGTCCCTTTTTGTCAGATATTGTAGGTGTTCAGTGGCAATCATCCTACAAGAACAAACAATGACCGACAAAATTGATTTTGTAGGATAAATGTCTGTCAACTGTCAGTCAACGGTTTACAGTGTACTTGAAAAACAACTATAATTGAAGGTTTTAATAAATGTATATTGAAAAAACATTCAAAATGTGCAAAGTTGCACTTTCTCAAAAGTAGCACTCTCTCACTGCTCAATAATAATAATAATAATAATAATAATAATAATAATAATAATAAGCGTTTATTCAAGAAACAAGATACAACATCCTCCAAATGAGAAGCGCGGAGGATAAACTGACTACAAAGATAATTCACCATCAAATTGTATCATTAAAAAGTTTAGAACAACAAAATATGAAACCATTGGTAGCACGTGCGGAATTTACAAGTGGCAAAATTATACGGCCGCTTCTAGCGGAAACTTCCGGCAACAAATCAAACAACGCATGATTAGGATTGCTTAAAATTTTGCAGTACAAGCGCAGCGCAAGTGTTTCGCGTCTTTCCTGTAGATTCAACATAGAACAATTGGTACAGCTAGATGTTTCGAAACCGTGAATAATTTTAAAAGCTCTTTTACAAAAACGAGTCAAACATTTATTTAAACCAATACCTGGTTTTACAAAAACTTGAGAAGCATAATCAATGCAAGATAGAATAATTGCCTTATACACTTCAACTAATTCATCGTGTGATAACAGGCCTTCTAAATTCGTAATACATACAAGCGTTTTGACAGCTTGCCAATCAAAAAATCAAAATGACTTGACCACGTCAATCTGTCATTGAAAACAAGACCCAGAATTTTCAAATGGCATTTTCAAGGACTGGTACTTTTGGAATCGACTGAGCGGTTGTGTAAACATTTAAAACTTTCGTCTTATTACAATTAATGCTCATGTGATTATTGAAACACCACGTACGAAAGTTTGATATTTCATCATTCACTATACTTAGGTCATCAGAACAACTTTTATAAACTGGTACAACTAGCGTTACATCGTCAGCGTACTTGATAACAGTAGTGTCAGGGTGACAAGCATGATACGTGGACATGAAAATTGCGAATAAATGAGGGCCCAAAATTGATCCTTGCGGAACACCACTAGTGATCTTCGTGAAGGAAATGTAAGTCGAGCCAAGCTTGACCCGCTGTTTTCTATCAGACAAATAACTCTGAATCCAGTCACATAAAAGATTACAGTTACTTGAACTCAGTTGACTGATTCTACTGAGCAAAAGGGAGTGTGGTACAGAATCAAAAGCATGACTCATATCGAATGTGAGAATACGAACAGTCCCAATGTTCACATTGTCTAAATATTTCAGGACCCTTTCTTGCAAGTATATCAGGGCACATGTAGTTGACGAATCTCTTCGATATGCAAACTGACAACAGTCATATAGTTCAAATAAAAAGTCAGAAGCGAAATTCAGTACAATGCGTTCTAAAATTTTGCTTACAATAGGTAACAGAGAAATAGGTCTCAAATTGTTCATAGTGACAGGGAACGACGTTTGCCTCCTTCCATCTATGAGGAACAATAGCACGTTTGAAAGAAAGGTTATAAATATGGGACAGAGGTTTACATATGTTAGGAGCAGAAAGTTCAATAAAATCGGTGGCAAACCGTCACTTCCAGTAGCTTTATTGGTTTTCAACTTCTGTAGGAAATGAAAAACGTCACTTTCGTTGCAAATGTCAATGTTTGAGGGCAAAGTTTGAACAGGATCACAGATGCTGCTATTCGTGCTCGCAGGCAAGAAAAATTCATTGAAGTGCTTGTTGATCTCTTCAGCTGCCTCAGATTCACTAGAAAACAGTGCAGTTATTCTGCTGGTGATATGCATGTCATGTTTACCACGGATTTCATCGACAATAGACCAAACACCTTTACAGGAGCGACGCATTTTGTTACACCACAATAATTTTGCCTTGTATATCTCAGCCTTAACTTTCTTTTTGTAATGGTTGTACAATGAAAAATCTTTGTGTCTGAAAGCTTGCCAGCGTTTGTTTATGAGATCAAGAACAATCGGTGTGATCCAAGGTTTGGTCGTAGGAGTAATTTTTACATACGAAACGGGTATTACGGACATTGCTTGACAAAAAAGATCGTAAAAAACTGATGTGCATTCGTTCACATTAGAAGACGAGTAAACACTGAACCAGTCAATTTCAGATGATCTTGTAAAAAAGGCATCAGTATGAGATTTGCGTAAATCATAAACCTTTAAATATGATGCACTTACAACGTTGATATCTGTCTTGGATACTAAAACGATCTTATGAGAAAAAATAGCAGTACCCAAAGGTGGAACAATCTCTACTGTTAAAGTGTCAGCACAATTACTTTCACAGAAAACTTTGTCTAGCGTAGCATTTAAGAACGTAGGAACATTAACAATGTTGATCAAATCAAAATTTTTCGTCAGAAAAGATGGATCATAACGGTTAAAGTCACCACAGATGAAAAGTTTTGCTTCAGGACTTGTTCTAAGTACAAAATCTAACATATCAATGATAAATTTACATATGTTGCGAAAAGTAGCAACGGTCAGACCTGGTGGAATGTACATACATAAGAGGTATGCGATATCTGGATCATGAAATCGTACAAGGTTGTATTCAAAACCTGAAGGTTTTACAATGTGGAGAGGAGGAGTGATAGAGTACGGATGCTTGTGAATGGAAGCATATATAACGGTACCTCCTCCGCGGCGATGTTCTGAAGGATCATCTTGACGATCGTTCCTGAATGATAAATAGCCATCAATTTGGGTAGCACTGTCGTCAATGTCAGGTGTGAGCCATGATTCGGTAACACATGCAAAGCCCGGTTTCGTCGCGGAAACTAAAGCTCGAAATTCGTCCATTTTGTAAAGAATGGATTGAGCATTACATAATAATAGCCAATAGTTTTGCTGAGCCACACCGTTTTGAGAAAGTTGTGGTACAAACTTGTAAGAAATAACCTGAGAACAAAAAGAACCAGTAAGCAAATATTCAGATACGTACTTAATCGAATTACGATAAAAAGTGAACAAAAACTTTGCGAAGTCAGAGACTTTTACAACCGAGTTGCTCCCACGATTAGCATGCAGTTGTCAAAATAACTGCTTAGAGATATCTATAGAGTCTATCACGTCATCATTCAAGTATAACTTGTTATGTTTTATGTACAGATGCTCATTAGCTTTCAAAGTTGGACGCATTGTTTTTATTTTATTGCGAAGTCGCATTTCTTCCTTTCGCATTAAGAACGAAGAATCACGATTGACAAAAATTTTCCCGAAATAAAGCTGAGTTGCCTCACCCTCCCGCAATTTCTTCTGTTTGAATAAGAAGCGATTTCTTGTTGATCTTTCTGCAAAGCGAACCAGAAGTGGTCTACTTTTATCGGACTTTTTAATGCCGAGACGAGAAACCGATTCGACGTTAACAGCATCATGACCATCTACCTTTTCGTCAAGTAAAGAAGATAAATGTTTAATTTTCTCAGCATCGCTGACAAGCACAGAACTCTGAAATGATAAAACACCTTCTGGTACACCATGTACAACAATGTTGTTTGCTCTTTTATCGGATTCAATTTTCTCAATATAAAGTTGCTGATTGACAATAACGCGTTTCATATTATCTATCTCATTGTCAATTTGTACTTCATTCGCACAGACGGACTGTAAAGTGCTTTCAATATGTTCGAACTTTTGTAGCACATTCGTCAACTTGGCTGTTATTCTTTCTTCAACTTGGAAGATCAATTCCTTGATGTCATCATATTGAAGAGAACCCGATCGACTGCGTGTATTCATCACAATCAAGATTATGTAAGTCACGTGAGAAAAAATCAATAATTGATAATACTCCGCACAGGGGGGTGTTTGGAAATTCGATGTCCGTGACAGAAATCAGCTGACAACTGACAAAGACCAGTTGTTACAATTCAATTCCAAACGAAAGTAAAAATGACGTATGAAAGATCGCTGATCCAAAAATAGAACCAAGCGGACACTGGGTAAATCCAAGACTAGCCGGTAGCAGGAACAACTTGCACAAAGCATGGAGCACAATTCACTAACAAATAACGTGGCAATTTCAGCAAAAACTCAGATTTTTACCAATTTGAGGTGCTATTCAAAAATGCTAACCAGAGAAATCAACAGAGGACAAACGTACAATCCCGTAGGTACCAAAAAATCCCAAAAATGACGCAATAAGCGCTAAATACCGAGAAAATTACGCAAACTCGAGACAATGAGCGAGAGCGCCGTATACACACGTGCAGTGAATACAATTTCTTCAGATTGGGCAAAAATGGCAACGGCCTCGATAAACAGCCTCCATGGGCGAGGGCCTTTCCCACTGTATCCTCATTCCGATTCGCTCCATCGCTGTTCTCACAGTACTATGAAGATTTGGATCTCGTGATCTCCGCTCCACTGCAGGTAGCGTTAATTCTTTCGACAACTCAATTATGTATTGACGCCGCTTGTACTTCCGATTGCAGTTCCATTCAGGATTATTTTTGATCCAGACAATGAATGAGTTGAAGCAGGCCGCATCCACCAAATTGAAAAACAACTTCAATGGCCATCTTCGGGTCTGCCTTGAGCAGCTGTACGTAGAGAGACATTGATCAGCTGCATCAACCGCTCCTTTAGTAGCATTGTAATCGAGAATCATTGTAGGTTTCAAGAAAAGTGTAAATACATTAGTTTTGGTGGAAGCAATGACAGTGAATATTTCCTTGGGAACGTACATTCGCCACTTTCCAGAGTTGATTCAATTACTGACATTGGAGTTGTATTTTCCTCAAATCTCAAGTTTTCCAAGCACTGCGAATCTATTGCCTCTAAAGCCAAATCCCGTGCATACCTGATTTTAAAATGCTTCATAACAAATGATTGCAGTCTACTTAAAAAAGCTTATTGTGTGTATGTCCGACCAATCTTGGAATATTGCACACCGGTGTGGAATCCTGGTCTAAAGAGGGATATCATTGCCATTGAGAAGGTGCAAAAGTACTACACCAGGCACATCTGCAGACGCGCGAAAATACCTTACAGTGACTATCATTCTCGTTTATCTCTGCTGGGGATGCTGATTCTCGAGAGACGCAGAATAATATTTGATCTTATTTTGATTTATAAAATGCTGCATAACTTAGTTGATATGGATTTCAATGACTTCTTTATCTTGAATTCATCACGGTACTATACTCGCAGTCATAATTTCAAGCTCCGAGCTCAGGAATTCCCAAGAACAAATGTGCAAGACTTTTTCTTCAGTAACAGAATTGTGAATGTTTGGAATTCCTTACCCAGCGTCATTATATCATCGAAATCTGTGTCTGTTTTCAAAAAGCGTATTTATGACTTTGACTTATCAACTCACTGTAAAGCATACTTTTAGATGTTTGTTGTAGGTAAATCCATAAGAGCTGTTCAACAGCCTGGTTTACCTTTTGTAATTCTACAATAAATACAATAAATAAATAAATAGGTTTCTTATCTTCTCGATCAGAAATCTCCTTACCATGATGGGTCGAAGAGAGAAGGATCACGGCTTTTCCTTGCTTGGGAACATATGATGCAATTGTAAGATCGTGTGTAAAGCCAAATTCCGTAATGTACACTTCTCGCGATCGATTCTTCTGAAATGTTGGTGGGATTTCGGCTTTATTTGCACGTAAGGTTCCCAAAATGGTTATGTTTTCTTGGAGCAATGCATGAGCGAGAGGGACTGATGTGAAAAAATTATCAGTTGTTATGTTTCTGCCTGAACCATAAATAGGACGAGCTAAGTCTGTCACAACTCTTTGGCCTTGACCGATTTCTGCTGTGTGACCTTTTGTACCGAGATAAACTTGATGACTGTACATGTATGAAGTTTCCTGATCGCATAGAATCCAGATTTTCACGCCGTATTGATCAGGCTTAGAGGACATGTATACCCTAAAAGGGCACTTGCCGCGAAAGCCAACCAGTCGTTCGTACAATATGGACCCAAAACATAATTACCTTTGCAGCGCTCAACAAACATATCAAATATTTCTCGGAGAGCAGCTAATTTGTCTCTTGCCTTACTACCTTCACGAGTGTCTGTATCATCGAAACGAATGCATTTCAAAATCATCTTGAATCTTCTAAGAGACATTGTTGCGCGCACCCAAGATTGTCCGAATTCGGTACTCCACACTTTGGTACTCCACAGCTCTTCGTAGCTTTGATGGTTTGAGTGAAAGACGCCAATGAAAATAAGACATCCAATAAATGCTCTTAGATCGATGATATCGACATCAATCCATCTATCGTCTATGTAAGCACTCTCAAGTTTAGCAGCATATATATTGGTATAATGCACGATCTTGTTGAGAATATCATCAGTGACGAAAAGGGTAAAATTGTCTTCTATTGTCTCTTTATTGCAACCGCAAGCTGGACCACCTGTCTGATGGACAACAATGGCAGACCTTCTTCGTCTTTGAATCGTTGAATCACGTTGCCAAATCATTCCATTCTCATCCAATCTCTTAGAGCGATGTCTGAATCACCTTCCGCACCAACTTCGATGTCATCAGAAGCCCGTGAGTCCGAATCCGCCTCTTCACTGTCAACAGCGTCATCATTATCGGAGCAATTGTCTGAGCTACCCGAGCTGCTGGAATTGTCATCATCATCATCGTCAATAAAAATTCTTGCTGTTGAAGTCATTTTACGTCTCGAAGAACCAATTAAATCATTTATGTTCGGAGCGCATGTTCGTCTCGGTCTGGAAGTCATCCTGCAATCTGACAGCGGTGTTGGCAGAAAACGAATGAATCCAACTGAACTTTCACCCAGAATGATGGAACATTTTGAGTTGTTTTCATCTACAATACCACAGGAATAAAGTCACGAATCGCCAGTTGCGTAATCATCGTTTCACAAGAGTTACATCTAAAACAATAGGACCCGTGACATAGTGTCACGGGATGGACCGTACAAGGGTTAATGCGTCCTATTGGAGTGGATACTCATCGACATTGACTATTTTAGCAGAGAGGAGGGAATCAACGAATCGATCCTGATCCACTGAGGTCTGCCTTTGGTGCACTTGCCTCTCTCAGTTTCAAGGGCCCGCACTAGACTGACAGTGATAAAATCGGGGCCTCCCAGCCTAATGATCAATCGTTAAGCTCCACTGCTTCCATTATACTACAGGCTTGCCGTGGGAATTGATTTTGAATTCCCATTCCCACGGGATTTTTCAGTATTTCCCATCAGAATTCCCATGGCTCATTACTCTTTCTATATACGGTTTATGGTTCTCTTCTTTCGGACTACAAGTCGATTAACGGATTTTCGTAATTGAACTGATGAGATTAAGCGCTTTTAGTTGACCTATCTTTTGGATGAAAAAGTATTGGCATATCAATCTATCTTATTTTGTAATTTCCAAAAATTGCAAGTTTTTACTAATTATCAAAAATATCTATCATTTTGTTTCAGGGATTAGTCAATCAATAAAGACGACTTCATCGAAATAGTCTTCGATTACATATAGGCCTATACATACGCATATTCGCATGTCTATTCACTCTGATTCACTTCATGCGGTGCCGTACTTGTGATGAACATGACAAACTTCTAGCTCATCGCAATATCATATTTAAGTTTACAATACAGGTACAGTGCCTGTATACAAGCAATGAAGTCAATACTTCGCCTACGCATATTTCTATGACTTATCAACAGAAAGCAACTACTGATTTGTGAATATGTGATAACACGCTCGCTCGCATCCCCATGTATTTAGGTACGGTGTAATTCCAATTCTATCTAACTTTGATGATAAAGCCACAAATGCAAAAAGACAAATTTATATTCGAGAAACAAACGTTCATTGAAAATTTGTCCAAGGATTGACAAACGTTGCTGCTAAAAAGGCATCAAACATTAAAAAATATCAATGGATTGATGAAAGCTACATATTATAAAAACTCTTCAATGTAGGCCCCATTATGTGTAGAGGCCTACGAATGACAGTACTACAATCTAAGAATAGCAGATCTTCAATAAACTATCAATGGACTAGCAACCGTTACTTTGAGACCCGCGTGATGCCGAATGAAGACCATCGATGGATTAACAAGCGTCACTTTGAAAAACATCAAGGCAAAAGCAAATACTCAAGAAAATATCAATGGATTAACAAACAAAATGCAGGTATAAAAACAATCATGAGAATAGCAGATACTGAAGTAAAATATCAATGGATTAACAAACGCAAAACGCTACCATGCGGCAATGAAGGCTATCAAGAGAATAGCCGATGCACTAGAAAAATATCAATGGATTAACAAACGTTGTTATGAAATATATCAAATGAATAACAAATGTTCATGCAAACCTAGGAATTGAATTATAATACAGTCTCTAACTTACAAGCATATTTTGTGTAAATCATAGCGCTGAGCTTGTCAGGCTTGAGCCTTTTTCGAAGCTTTGATAAGAGAATCCCCGCCTCGCTGAATAGTCTTTCTACAGAAGCCGATGACACTGGGGTGGAGAAAAGAATTTTTGCACACTTTGACAAAAGTCTCATTTGTGGTCCTTTCTCTTTCCAAAAACCCTTGGTCGGATGTCTGGAGGCCACACGAATGGTCTCAAAAAGCAACATTTCTGTTTCAAGTTGTTCATGAAGCGAAGTCTTCATGCGCTTTGGGCGTGGAGCAAACAATGTCTCAAACGGATCGCTGGATGTCGAGGGCTCACGTTCCTGGTTATCACTGACTTTGTTCGTGGGATATCAGATATATGCATTGAATCAAGCAGCTGATTCAAATAGTTCACAACACTCGATTTGAATCCTTGCATCTCCTGCTCCCATTCATTCATGAACACCTGCAATTCTCGGATCTTTATGCTGGAATAACTAAGAGTTTTCACCATATCCAAAGCCGTGTTGCAGACATCAATGCCTGACAAATAACAAGCCGCTTTTGCAAATGATGAACCACAATATGGCCACAGCTTCTTTCTCATCTGGTTTCGTAGAAGGCAGCAAGTCTCCCGAGCGATGGCAGGCACTTCTTCACTAATCTGCATTTGGAGCAAGTGAATATCCAAAGTAAGATAGTTCAGGTAAGATAGATGAGAAGTTGGCTCATCAACCTCAACTCTGTCAAAGAAGCACTTGACGGCTTCCATAATATCCAACAGAAATTTCAGTGAAGGGAAAGGTGGCAAATTGTCAGATACATGACAGTCTTCTTCTGACAGAAATACAGTGTAGTTGTCCACCGCAGATCGAAGTCGAGAATGTTGAAAGCGCCATGGGCGAGTCGTGCTTTTATCAGGAATAGCACGCTTCAGTCGCTTCGCATTTTGGTCGCGTACATTATAGAAAGATTCCACAGAAGTCAGATTAGACAGCATGCCACTTGGTAATTCTGGTGGAGACTTCTCGAAAACGTCTTTGACACAAGTCGACAAGGCATGTTCGGTACAACCAATTCTACCACCCAAGTTCAGCGTCGTTGGATAACGGCCGTCGAACGCTGCGACCATTTTCGGTTCGTTGTCACTAACTGTAAAGATGGGTTGAGAGAGCTCACCCTGTTTTTCATCATCCGGTGACTTAATGCAAAACGAAGCGTCAGTGAAAGTGAACGAAAGTGAACGAAGCGTCGTGTGGTACATCATCCAAATCACAGATTTTAAGTGGATAATTGAACCAACGCCAATCTTTATCGAGTCCACAAGCAACAATAGCAAAATAAGAAAGTCGATGTTCATGTCTTCCAGACCAAAAATCAATCATGCATGATACACCAGCATCCGGATCGTTGAGACTGTTTCTAAAATGATGTTGCAACTTCGCATGTGATTGCTCTCCCTCAGTCATTAACCCCGATGAAATGTAAGTTCGTCCGATGGAATAGTCATTGATCTTGTTGTTTCTGTGCGTTACCGAAGAAGAGAAGTTTGCGCAAGAAGATGCAATTTGAGCCATGGCGTTGATGGACACAGTCGGATGGGCACAAACAAGCTTCACTACATGCTGCTGCCATTGTTCTTTTGCTTCTTTCGGAAGAGGAGGCTTGCTTGTTGATGGAGCACACTGAAAACTTCGGTGAATGGTGAGTTGATTGGACGTCGCCGGTGCGCAATTTTTCTCGAGATGGCGCTTTATTGCACTGACCCCACTCTGGTTTTACCCACTGTCCTCTTGTCTTCTTAAACCAAAGAAACAATTTCTTACAGGTATCACAATAAAGGAAAGGGCCAACAATAGTTTCTTGTCGTCTCTTGAGCTCTCGGCAACCGGTGATATGTCCACTTGCACGGCCTTTATCCTCGAATCAAGATTGGCACTACCACTGGTTAATGACTTCGGTGGCGGAACAAAAGATACACGAGCAGCAGAAATGTGCTGCTGCAGAGTTTTTTTGTCTACTTTGAAGAACTTGTTCGAAGACATCGCGACCTGCCTCAGAGTCGGAACTGAAGTTGCAGACGATTATAATTACATCATATAGCTCGGTTCCTCTTCGGTCTGCAGCCTAATGAATCATCGCCAAGCGTCAAGCAGGGGAAAAGAATGTTTTGCGAGCTCACATTCCCTCACTTGAATTGTCAAAAGTTGCGTAAGTGAAATTGATCATGCAACGCACGGGGCGAGAGAATCGGTCGGTCACTGACATGGATACTGATTCTCCTCCCGTCGGTTGACGATGCGAATTGACAGACAGCCTCAACAGATAATTACATAATCCAAGTTCTCTTTCTCTCTCTCTCTCTCATTCAAGACCGATATTAGTCTTCTTATAAGATTGATAATCCAATAAAAGAATTGTTATGATGATGGCTGCCGACCCGTGTTTCGTCACCCTGACAGAATCATGCTTTTTTCAGACAAGGACAGCCTGCTTACTGTAGACACACCTGTACAATGTACATGTATAAATGTTGTATTTTCACTTCAATCTGCGAGTCATTCATGAGCGGCTTCGCCTAGTCATCCAGTAAGATGAGTGCAACTACAGCCTGCATTCTCGCTTTCTCACAACCTTTGCAAACCAAAAAAGAGTCGATACTTTTTTATACTTTTTATCCTGCCTAATTTTTCAAGCATTCTGTAGAATTACTAATTCTAAGAATTACTATAGAATCAATAAGTCAATAAGTCAACAAATGTTCATTTCCAAATACTTTGGAAAAGATGGAAAAAAGATGGAGAACATGCATGTGAACAAAAACATTCGTGTTTCAAACACAACTATAAAACTTCAGACATCAAATAGTACATTTCAAGCGTGCGGTCAATTTCAACAACAACAAAAAAATTGTGTTCAGGAGGTAGAGGAGAAAAATTTGCTTCTAAATGTCATTCAGTTTGTGTTCTCTGTAGTAGACTGTCGCAACTCTTTAACTTTTTGAAGTAATTTAGCAATACTTTTAAGATTATTTGGAATATGCGTGTTCATCAACTTGTAAAATTCAGTTGTACTTTCGCAGTGGCATAAAATCGGTGCTAGTTCCTGTCGTAATTTCTGATATCTTGAACATTCAATCATGACAGTCTCAAGCGATTTCCATAAATGCCGGTGACAACTTCTAAATTGTGGTTTAATGCTCTAAACTTCAGTATGATATTGATACAGTTATAATTGATATCAACATTTAGATATGACTTAATAGCATCCTCAAACAGGCATAACTCCAAATAATTCAGCCCAGATTGGCTGTTTTTTGCTGAGGATATCCACTGTTCCCTATGATAATCAGCAAATCGACCTTTTGTAGACCTGCGCTTTTTCACACCCTCTGAGACCTGAGGGGGGTCCAGTGGACCCCTTTTGCAAAGTCTTAGTTTACTATCATACTTATCACACTATCTTACTATCGTACTATCATCTTAGTTATCTATCACACTTCTACTGATTCAAATGAAATGAAATTACACATGCAGATTCACTGTCAAAAATGATGATTTTACATGGGCATGAGCGGTTGATGTATCCTCAGCACAAAAAGTAGAATAGAAAAATATGGTTCCGGGGTCCACTGGAAAAAAAGGTATAAAAGATTATACCTTGTATAAAATTGAAATTGAAATTGATCTAAACTTTTTTAAATTGTTAAAGAAACAAAATTCTGCACAGTATTTCATCTTGGATAACGTCAGCATTTCAAATGTACTTTTTAGAATGTCTACACTAACTTGGCTAAATTCTCTAAGCTGTTTAGCTGTTAAATATGCAGCTTGTTTACCTTTAGCTGTCAATTGTTCCAAATGGCATTTATTATTTTTTGACATCCATATTCCTAAATAGGGTAAACTCGGCTTTAATGGACACTTTGGCGATGCTCTATCTTAGACATTACATGCTTCTCGGGTAAAGTGGACAGTCATTGTTGCTGAAGTGGACGCTACTTGGCCTAAAGTGGACATTTTCATAAAACGTATCAAATAGATTTCTTTCTTTCGTATCATCGTTGAATAACTTACGAATATAATTTTAAAGGTATGATAAGCATTAGGTATGGGTCTTAATTCCTTAACTAATAATCTTTATCAATTTTATATAATTTCAGTAAGTCAACATGTGCATTTTGATAGAGATTTGGCATTAGGTTCACATGTACCACTAATGAAGCATATTTGAAATATATCATTTCTTTTGACTGCACATTTTCGCTCCCCAAACATTATTCGTTCAAATGTTCATTTATATAGCCACAAAGAATGGGCCTACAAATTATGAAAGCTCTATATCTATGATTTTCTTGACAGGAGGGCATAGAAGCTCTGAGCAGGCATGGACAATACATATTATTTCCTATGGCTGCACTTTTTTACATTGCCCATACAATCCAATCAAATGTTGATTTCTGGAGAAAAATAGAATGCATATTATAAAATTTCGATATCTATGACTATCTGGCAAGATGGACATAGCCGCATCTTAAGATATGCATTTCCAAATACCTCTTTGTAGGCATAGTTTATATTTATAGCTACTTATGGCTTCACTTTTTTACACTGCCCACGCAATCCAATCAAATGTTGATTTCCGGAGAAAAATAGAATGCATGTTATAAAATGTCGATATCTATGATTTTCTGACAAGATGGGTATAGAAGATCTTGAAGATATGCATTTTCAAACACCACTAGGCAAGCAGTGTCGAAACATACCACTACTTTTGGTTGCACTTTTTTCACTTCTTAAACGGCTTTCCCCCTTCCCCCGTGTGTGTATTACTTCCTGCACGCATGATTGAGTCAATAACAGGCTTGCAGTGGGACGAAATTTCTTCGAACATTCCCATAGAATTTTCCAAAATGCACGATTATTTCCCATAATTATTCCCATAAAGCAAATATTTCTTTGATTAGCTTAGATGACAGGAAACTTTAGTTTAGAAGGCATTCTACACCAATGTAGGCATTCCGTGTGCATGAATAATAAGTCAACAAATTCTTCAGTGGAATTTGATACCCATATATTGCTATATGTATAATTAGATTACTTAAATCAAAAATCTCTACAGACTACCCTGCAAATTTACATTTATAATAGCTAGGCTAACTTCCTTATTAGAAGTAAGCTTATATCTTTTCTGGGTAGGCCTACATTGTCGCAGCTGCTAGTTAAGCCCGAATAAGTTTTGCCTATAATGGTAATACATGTAGCACTATCGTAAAACACACTATCAATCTATAAAGTAAAATAAATCAACATTGTTCATACTCGGAAGCACATTAGGCACGGAGCCATTCTTCCATGTGGCCGAGTTGTTATTTATCTCACTCTCATTCCTCTTGTGCTGAGTGTTATACATAAAGCCTATCAACATGATATGCCTACTACAGATGCGTCCCTACATGAAATGTTCCCACCATCCGATACGAGTGTATAACCTATTCAATCTGAATGGAAACCCGTACATGCAGTAGACCAAAGTAGACATACATTCGAGTTTCAAAATGGACCAGAGCATCTACATCTGCATGGCTCAGATACAGAAATTTTAACCTGTCATATTTTAAAGCACATCTTCACAGTCTCACTCTTCAGCTGAGAAATTTACTATCGTCTGTTTAACATTTATTTATATATTTTACATAAATTGCTTACACGGGTTAAGCATCCACTATGCTGTTTTCTATTACTCAATTCAACTTAATATTTAATGCCTCTGTTGCAGCAACGCGCTATGTTAGAATAAAAAATGTAAATGTCCACTCTACAATCATGCCATGCCATATAATTTTCTATAGAAATGATAACTCATTGGTATCACATTTCGTATGATGTTCTCGACAAATTTTGTATAACATCTATGAAAGCACATAGCACAGCTACGAAAATATTATTCACTTCTACTGGAATATGTCACATTTTTGAGGGAATTCCCATAATTGAAATTGCTATTCTCATCCCATGGGAATTCCGCTCTCACGGCAAGCCTGAAACCAAGAATATGTGTAAGCATAGAGTGTCGACTCAAATAAGTATCTGTATATAGGGAAAATTTTTATATGAAAAGATTCAGTTTTTGCGGAGATTACCTTCCTGAGGTAATTACCTTCCTTTTTTACCTTCCTGAAAAAAACAAATTTTTGCCAGTTTATGTACTATCGACATGACGCCCCTTTATAAGTAGTATGAAACAAGTTGGATAAGAAGAGAAAAGAATATTTGTTAACAAGCATCGTAACTAAGCGGAAATTATGCTGATGATCAAGGAAATCTGATGAACGTCATTATAATGAAAGCCTTCATGAAAAAGTCGCCATATTATTCGTGCTTTCTTGGCTGAAATTTCAAGTTTTCAATTTAATTTTCATCATCATGATTTTATGATTCAATAAATTCATGTTTCATTTCTTGAATCTGAATAGTGATGCTGAACCATTTACATCTTTTTAAGTCAATTGAAATATTTTCCTTTGATTATGTTATTTTGCTCTACCAGTGGCAGGTTGCTTGCGATATGATCACGCTTAAGAAGATTCTCCTGAGGTTCAGCATGAAAGCAATAGCAGGTCATCGAGCTGCTGATTTAACACACGTTACCTCTCCAAGGCTTTCATGACACGGAGGATCTGCAAAGTAATATCATTTCCTTCTGAATTATGCCATCATGATCAGTCAATTCCATTGTAATTTCTTCAAAACTACATAAATGTGCATGTCTCACATAAGGAAACAATTCCAACTGTATGCACCTCGAGTTAATTTTATTAAATCGAAACAGCAGTTTACACATTGGGGATTTAATAAATGCTGAGTTTTTACTCTAGTAGTAAGCAAGTGACAAACACTCGACCGGCGCCACCCCCCCTCTGGAACGGCAGAGTGTCGTGGTCGGCCGCCGTGGTGCTTCGGGTGTGAGTCCCCCCCCTCTGCAACGACAGAGTGTGAGACTCGGGTGAGTTGGTCCGACCGCCTGGTTGACGTGGGCGACCGTCTAGGTTGACGTGGGCGACCGTCTAGGTTGTCGTGGATGGTGAAATGGCTGCCAGATTCGGATTCAGCGTAAAATTCTGCATCGGTAGGGTGAGTTTCAAGGCAATCGGCGAGAAAAAATTTTTCTTCAAAATTTTAACAGAGTTAGAATTTGGGACGTTTTGGTGTGTAGCGCCCAAACGAAGCATCGGATGAGAAAACGGAGGCCAGATTCGGAATCTACGTGAAATTTTGGGTTAGGAAGGATGTTTCCAGCGAAATCGGAGAGAAAAAATTTTCACTGACGTCCCCCCCCCTCTGGACAGCTTGCTTCGATTTTGGCTTCCAGTGGACGGATTTTGTCGTGCGATAGCTCGTTTGAAAGCTAAGAGTGAGACAAATTCAGTGAAACAATCGGCTTGTTCCTATCTGTCTTCGTTTAGATGTGAGACGCCATTTAAGATTTTGGGACATTGGCGAAAAACGACAGAGTTAGATTTCGAATCAGCTTGATGTTATTGTCCAATGAGGATCATCATCCAATGAGAATCAAGCATTTCTTTATAAATAGCGAGCCTTCCACAGTGAGAATCATTCCATCGTTGAATCACACGAGTGACGGACGCACATTTTCTCTCTCTCTAGTTCCCTGTTCTATTATCCAACTAAAATGGTAAGTCGCTACTTCCCTCCCTCTCCTCCCTTGAACGTAAACTTAATACAATCTTTTTTCATTTTCAGGCATCTACTCCATCTGCTGCACTAGTAGGACAAAATGGCGGTCAAACGTTACAAGGTTCGCTACGGTCAGATCATCTACAACTGAGGCCAGTGGAAGAAACATCCAAGGTACATAATCCTACACCGCTACAGCGTAAATTTAAACAAGCCTTGCGTTATGATGATCATAGCGTAGTACTCCAAACGGGAATGCTCCCTTCCACGGATGTCAAGATAATGCACAATCAGTATGGGGACTACATACTGATCCCCGTGAGTCCGTACATTCGCCACCAACTTGATATTATTGAGGAGTACGTGACATTAAATATGGACATTCCTACTCCTCTTGCTCAAGAGTGGAAGGCGAGAGATGACAAGGATACTCCCTATAGAAAGATTTGGGATGGTAATCACATTTGCCTACCGGTATCACATTGGTGTACTTACTATAAGAAGGAGGGAGATCATTCAATACCCATCAGATGTGATGAGCTCGGAGAAGGTACTTGGGATATCCTTTTCAAAGTGAATGGGCTATATTATGGTCGACACAAGGATAATAAAATAGCCTCTCTCTCCATGCATATGGAATCCATCCTATATATTCCGAAACCACCCAACGTGGACGACATAATTGATCAAATCCTTAACAGCAGTGGTACGAAGCGCAAGTCGGAGAAGAATGCTACATCAAAACGCAAATCAAAGAAGGAGAATTGCTAGTCCTTTCCTAACTCTACCCTATGACAATTCGCTTATGTGCTTTGAGTGTCGTAGACGTGGTCTTATTAGATACATTTTACTTCTTCGTTGCCATCATATCATTTGTGTATTTTGTCGTGAAAAGCATCGATGTAATTCTTCATTTTGTAATATGTTATAGAACGTTTCCTTAGATGTGTAAATTTCCGTTTTAGGCTTCTATCATCATTTTTATGGATTGTGAGGGTGAACCTGTACAGGAGCTCAGTGCTATTGCTATGAACAATTGGACATATCAGATTGTTAGTGTCTATCATCAACATGCCAACTGCGATCCCAATGTTGATCAATGGGCGAGAAAACACATTCATGGACTTAATCTGAAATATTTGCAAGACTATGGCTTTTCTTGTGAAAGTGCTCTTCTTATTGACTTTAAACGATGGTTAGCTGCTTTCAATGTTATACGCATCTTTTGTAATAATCCTGGTAAGGAAAGGAAAGTATTTCCCAATCTAATCATTGATGATATTTTGCTCCCGCCTTGGGATAGTAGAGTGAATCAACATTATCATGAAGTCACGAAACGTTTTAAGGATTTGTGTGTTCCTATTTTGTCTGTTCGTTGTAGTAGCTACGTTCATAACCAATGCTTCTTTCCTCCTTACCTCAACACTGCCAAAGTCCTGTATGGTTATCATTGCTCGCTGTATGATAGTTATCAGCTGTATCTATTTTATCTCTTTCAAACCATTGATTTATAATGCATGCTTGTTACCGTTATTCAATAAATGTTACTATGAGAAGAGTTGTTGTTTTCATGCAATGGATGGGTTAGTTAAAGGGCGATCATGTCTTTCTCAAACGACTGCGGAACATTACGTTTTCATAGGCAAAGTTTAAAAGGAGCTGTTCAAGATTATGTGATAAATTTTCATAAAGATGAGACCGACATCGAAGCAGTGGTCGATGATGCTAGCACTCTATTTCTAGAGTTAATGAATACATTCTCTGATAGCATTATCATGGCGCGATTAGTTGCGAAAATTAAGTTTAGTCATTTTGGAAAGGAAGAGGTGGAAAGTCGCTCTTTCCATTTTGCTTCTTATTCAATGGAAGTGGTAGATCACCCCGAAGAATTTTTTAAAAGACATATGATAAAAATTGCTGAACGTCTTAACGCATTTAACCATCATGGTAGCAGTCTAGTGATTGAAGCGATTTCAGATATTCACATTCAACTTTCCATAAAGAAAAATTGAAAATGCAGTGGTACTTGATTGTAGCACAACTGGTTTTCGAGCTATGTCTGCTCACTCTTGAAGTATATTCCTTCTGTACATGCGTCTATTATTTAGAAAAGGCTAGCAAATTCATATCTTCAAAAAGACTTGCTATAGACATCAGTAACGGTGAAACTATGTGTTGCGATGTATGTAAGCGAAAGGATGGAAATGAAAAGCGCATCTTCAAGAGATGTAAGCATGCTTTTTGTCAACGCTGTTTCATACGTAATTGCATTCAACTTTGCCATTGTAACCACTGTGACATTGCTCATTTCGAGTGTCACTTATGTCGCAATAGTTAGTACCTATGCAAATGTGGTAAAGATAGGTTTTAGCAAAGACTAACACGGAAAATGGCGAAACGTAAAATGACGAAACGTAAAAGTCAAAAGTTTTCTTCAGCCATTCAAGCTCTCCGACGAATGAAAGCAAATCAGCGATACAATGCTATACGACATGCTAACGATAAATTCATTTGTGAAATTATTTCTCATGTGAGGAAGTTGAGGACGAAGAAATTAGCGCCAAAACAACGAAAGTTACTTAAGCGATATGCTACGAAATTGCGTTTCATCTCCAATCCTAAAGTCGCCCTTCAAAGAAAGAGGAAAACTCTAACACAAAAGGGCGGTTTCCTTTCAGCAATACTTCCAATGATAGCTCCTGCCGTGGGCAACCTATTGGGAAATATCTTTGGCTCTAAGCGTTAATTATGCAAATGTTGAGTCTCAAAGTAATAAAATGGATTTCAGACTTCAATGTGATAAAGTTCTGACTGTATCAGGTCCATCTCATGCAGGTAAAACTGTTTTCACGCTGAATTTATTGGATAAAAGAAGGGAGTTGTTTAAGGAACCTATCAATCGAGTGATTTGGTGTTATGGTATTTATCAACCGTCGCTGTTTCAGGAATTGCAAAGTCGCAACTTTATTCAACATGAAGGAATTATTCCAGTGGATAAACTTCAGTCTAATGATGTTGTTGTATTGGATGATTTATTAAAAGAAAGTAAGAATTCAAAAGATGTTACAGATATGTTCACTCGCGCAGCACACCATAAAAGGTGTTTTATCATCTATATTACACAAAATTTGTTTCCTGATGGAAAAGAAGCTCGTACACGAAACCTGAATACACACTATTATGCTATTTTCAAGAATCCGCGAGATAAAAGTCAATTTGAAATTTTAGCGCGACAAGTTGCACCCAGAGGATCAAAAGTCTTAATTGAAATTTTTCAAGCAGCTACTGAAAAACCATACGGTTACTTATTCATTGACTTTACGCAAGAGTGTCCGGAAGAATTTAGATTTCGAAGTGATATTTTGAAAACTCCCATGATTATCTACAAACTATGAGTTCTTATTCTCGCATGATTGTTATTCCTCAGGATGAATATGTACAATTGACTGCCATGCAGCAAGTAAAGCAACCTCTTGCAAATCAAATGTATAGGAAAGAAATAGATTATCAGCAAAATGTTCACATCAAAGATCCACATCGTGCTGTATTATTACAATCGGAAACTGTTGAGCAATTGAAAAACTTGAAGAATATGATGCGTGACTCTGTATCGACTGCTACACCTTTAGCATCTCGCGCACATGCCATATCTCTTTTCAACAGTATTGAACCCCATCTCAATGTAAATGATAGAGGAGAAATCATTACAGATGAAAATAAAGTGATTGATGCTTCACGTTATGAAGACTTGATTCAGTATGCGACACGTAGAAAGCGCCGTCAGGGCTATGTTCCACCTGGTTGGTCATACTTTCTTAAACTATTGAAAAAGCATAATGTGCCAAAATTTGCTTTAAATAATGAGACATTGAAAGAACTTGATTCAACAGTGGCTACTACTCCAATGCTTCAGGCGATGAAAATGCCAACAAATTGGTTTAAGGCGTCACCTGCTACATCCCCTCCCACACTCACTAAGCAAACAAGAGGAAGAACTCGACGTAGATCTACATCGCCACTAAAACTGGTAAAAGGAAAACGTAAAACAGCTCCTCCTAGGAAATACATGTTCTCAGACTATTAATATGAAGCAGATGTGTTGCTTGCCATGTAATGAGCCGCCAGAGGTGAATGTCGTTGTCACTTGCACTTGCTGCGCCAGCTCTCATAATGAAACCCTTAAGCAATGTGAACACGATCGCAAAACCGCTAAAGCTAAATGCTGCAGTCGTTGTAAATGTAGAAAGGCAAGAAAGAAAAAAGATGAGAAGGAGGAAAAAGAGTCAGCCGTCATCGACTGAACGTTTGAAGTCAATCTATTATGATGTAAAACATCCGGCAGGATTTGCATCTATCAAGAAATTATCAAAAGCGAGTGGTCTTCCACAATCACAAGTGAAACGATGGTTAAAGGGTCAGGCTACCTATACACTCCACAAACAAGCGAAAAAGAAGTACCGCACCCGCCATTATATTGTTCATGACATCGATGAACAGTGGCAAGCAGATTTGTGCGATGTTGCCTCCATTTCAAAACATAACTCGGGCAATAATTTTATTTTAACCGTCATTGATATTTTCTCGCGTTATGCGTGGGCTCAACCTTTAAAAACTAAAGAAGGGAAAGGAGTAGCAAAAGCATTCCAAACAATTTTTCGAGAAGGTCGCATTCCAAAAAGAATTCAGAGTGATCAAGGAAAAGAGTTTGAAAATCAGCATGTGACAAGATTATTTGAGAGGCATGACATTGAGTTGTTTAGTGTAAAGAGCGCTTATAAAGCTGCACTCGTTGAACGTTTTAATCGCACATTAAAAAATCGCTTGTGGCGACATTTTACTGCCAACTTGACACAAAATTGGACAAAGGTTCTACAAGATACACTCCATGCCTACAATCACTCTATCCATCGTTCTATTGGACTCAGACCAGTAGATGTAAATGCTGACAATGTAGATAAAGTGCGCGAATCATTCCAACGTAAACGCACTCATGTGAAAAGTGATGTGAAAATTGGCGATAAAGTTCGTATCTCAAAAGTGAAAAGTGTTTTTGCTAAAGGGTACCTTCCGAATTGGACAGAGGAGGTATTTACAGTATCAAGGATTAATCAAAAAGACTCTCCGACCACCTACAAGTTGAAAGATTACGATAATGAAGAAATTGAGGGTAGCTTTTACCGCGATGAGATTGAGGTAGTCACTGAAAGTGAAACATATTTGGTAGAGAAAATCATTCGATGTAAAAAACGGCAAGGTGAAGAATGGTGTCTTGTTAAATGGACTGGTTATCCTTCAAGTATGAACTCTTGGATGCGTCGTGCCGACATCTTTCATCTAAGTGATCGACAGTGATTCATGCAAAGTTGTAACTAACAATGTTTAGGGTTTGAGCTATGAATCCAACTGCCTCATTTTATTCACGACCCTCCTATGTAAGTGGCGGAGGACAAATTTACATCGGTGCTCGCCGCCAACGTGGAGGTAGCATACTTGGTGCACTGAAATCTGTTGTAGCACCTCTCATATCCAATGTCGGTAGATCTTTAAAACGAAATGTTTTAAGTAATGCCGTTGGCTTTGCTGGTGATGTTGCTAGTGATCTTTCCAGAGGTAGAAGTTTTAAGAGCAGTTTGTTGAATCGTGGGAAGGAACGCGGTTTAAAAACATTGAAGCAGACCATTGCTGGTGTTACTCAAGGAAAGAAATCACCTAAACGAATGAATAAAGGAAGGAGGAAACATCGCGGAGCTGGTAAGGTGCGATCTTCAGTCAAAAGGCATTCACGCAAACGTCGCAGAGGCTCTAATCATTCATCAGGCGCTAAACGACGACGCTGCTATAACTTCTAATCATGGAGTGTAAAACTTCCGGTTTTTGTTTGTTCGATCAACAAGCCATACAGACAGATATTCTTAGTTCAAGTATTGTAGATTATCATCCTCGAACAGCTGAGAATGCTGGCCCCATTGAATTGTTATTCCTGGTGGTAGTGATGACTACATAGATTTGAGTTATGCGATGCTTGATTTGAGGTTTAGAATTCAGCAAGCAGATGGAACTGCTATTGACGATGCACATAAAGTTGGACTGAACAATTTACCATTGACTACATTACTTCGTGATGTTTCTCTAACGATTGGAGAGCAGCAAGTGGAAGGTGGTCAAAGCGATTATCCCTATAAATCATATTTCAATCATGTATCACAGTTTCATCCAGCAGCACAAAAAAGTCATATGGAAGCCATGGGATGGTACAGAGATGAAGCAGGAAAATTTGATGTTGAAACAAACAGTGGCTTTGTAAAGCGATCTGCTATGATTAAAGATAGTAGAGTATGTCAGCTATATGGTCCGCTGAATTTAGACTTCTTTAGACAGTCAAAGTTTTTACTCTGTAATACCAGCATGCGACTCAAGCTGACATTGAATAAGCCTGAATTTGCGCTGAATGCATTTGCTAAAGTTGACAATTTTAGAATTCATGTGGAAGATATTGCACTTTACATTCGTCGAGTAGTACCGAATCCAAGTGTCATTAGAGGGCATGCTGAAGGCCTTAACCGCCAAAATGCCATTTACCCCATTCAGCATACAAAGCTTCTCACCTTTACAATTCCGAAAGATCAAAAGAGTTTCATGAAAGATGGCCTCTTTCCATCGGAAGCACCGAAGCTCCTCATGGTGGCAATGGTTGAAAATGATGCATTTAATGGTAATATAAAGAAGAATCCTTTCAATTTTAAACACAATCAGTTAAGTGAAATTGCTTTACGTGTAAATGGTGTGAGTCATCCTGGTCCACCCTACAAACCAGATTTTGCTTCAGATCAATTTATGCGCAGTTATGTTGATTTTATGGATGTTTTTGGCTTTTACAATACGGATGACACCAACGGACTGACTATGAAAGAGTTTAAGAGTGGATATACTATTTATGCATTTGATTTGACTGCTGACAGCGATATTAGTGCACCCTATCGTCAAGCGAACGTGCCTCATAATATTCGTTTGGATTTGACGTTCAAAAGAACACTACCTGAGACGATCAATGTATTAATTTATGCAGTCTTCGATTCAAATATTGAAATTACAAAGTATCGTGACGTGATTCTTCAGTATAATCGTTAATGAGTTGGTTGACTGCTGACGATATTAAGACTAAAGTGCAGCGTAATGCAGACGAAGCGACGTTGAAAGCTTTCGATAATGTCTATTCACTCGATACCTTACCACCTGCAGTAAATCACTATCCCATCTTTATTGTGCTAAACACTCATTCACAGAATTTAGGCGGTGAGCATTGGAAAGCGATCTTTATTGGAGAAGACCGACGTGGTGAACTATTTGACTCTCTTGCTCAACCTCCAAATATACCAACACAGCAGTGGTTGAGAAAACATACGCGTCAATATCAGCGAAATGAACGCATACTACAACATCCACTTTCATCAACGTGTGGTGCTTTTGTACTGTACTTCATCTTAAAACGTTTACATGTATCTCGATTTGCATCTATTATTCAAAACTTTTCATGTAATCCATCCTCTAATGAAAAAATGATTTGTAAGTTCTATCATGATTTGAAATAAAAACATCATGTTGGAAAAAATTGTTTTTTATTTTACAATCCGCTGGATACGTACATACTCAATGAGATAGTCTAGGATCATATTTGCTTGTTCATGAGATTTTAGTCCAGTAATGATCACTTTACTATTATGAAAGATTGCCACATGCACAGGCAACCAACAACTAATGAGAGCTGCAGGAAAAAGTTCGGGTTCATAACACAAACTGTAACTGCTGGTACGAATCTTCAAAAATGATAGACTGTCACTCAATTGAGTAGAGATCACCATATTGTCCACAGTCAGATTCGACATCACACACCTCTCCCTCTTCCATATCCGACGTAGTAGTCTTTGTAGCTCTAAGCGCATTGACTGCGCCGATGAATGAGAAAGGGCGCCGAGAATCTGTACAGTCCCATTTGGGAAGAGTTGAAGATACCGTGAATTGTTCATCTTCACCACTAACATTTGAGGACGGCCCGGGTAATACTTGCTGTTTGGAAGCTGTTGGCGTAATGTTGTGAGATCGATTTTGGTGTAGAGTCTGAAGCGACGGAGAATGTTGACGATGGTGTAGCGATGGCGCTTCATGATGAAAGAATGAGTAAATTGAGCGATGTACCTTCCTTTTATACTTTTCCCAACTACCTTGATGAAATGTGAAGTTAGTATGAAGTTGGGAATGATAGAGTTGAATTCGCCGATTGTTGACGCGCAGCCAGATGCGATTTCCAATACGTGAATGTCTTTTCATATAGAAGTATTTCAAGTCCTTCATGATATGATGTAGAGATTGAAAATGACGATAAGATAAAGCAAACTCTCTTCTCACATTTCCAGTTGAATCTTTGAAATAGACGTTTCGATCATGATCCGTTTCAATACGTTGTAGGGAATCTAATTTCCAACTCATGGTGCGTGGTAATCATATCTGATTAAGATTTGCATAGTAGGGCGATGAACTCACGACGAATAAATGTCATGATGGAGCGATGTATGTATCTTCTATACTTCTCCCAATTGTATTTGCGAAATGAGAAACAGTTTGCGGAATGAGAATGGTAGATTTGAATTTCATTTCTGTAATGTTGAAGCCAAACTTGATCACCCAAGGAGATGAATCTTAATGTTTCAAAATATTCCAAATCCCTCATGATATCATTGAGGTTGACAAATTGTCGCCATGTTAATGTAATTCCTCTTGATGTATGACCATGAGAATTTTTGAAATGTACGTTTCCATCACGATCAACTCTGATATATTGTAGAGAGTCCAAAATCCAAGTCTTCATGATGTTATGCAAAGTTGCAGATTAGCAATATAAAAATGTCGTTTTATCATATTTTGCTTAGCAATGCGGCTACAAAGAGATTTACTAGTAATCGAGCCGCACTCTTTTCTACTCCCATTGATCATGCACAACAGCTAAATGGGAATTGGGAAGTGGGTGTCACTCAACTTGTTTATAGCAACTGTGTCTATACTTTTGATCATGAGGTGATGACTATTAATATGAGGCGTACAGCTGCTTATCAATGTGAAAAGGGGTGCCGAGTATACATTCCACAGTGGTCAAAGAAAGATCTCTTATCATGTAAAAAGTTTATATATGATTTCTTGAATAAAGCGTGTAAACATATTGTCCAATTTACTCCGCACAATGATGATTATAATTATGTACATCATGTAGTTGAGAAAGATTGGATTGTTGGTTTAAGTCCAAGTTTAAGAAATGATTTAGGCTACCTCGCTAGCGCCTTAACAAGCTATGATAATTTTAACGTTAATTACCACATAAGTGGTCATAAACAGTTAATATATCGAGAGGAAGCTTATTATGTAGATCTTATTCCAAGAAATGAGAAGACGTTGGTGAAGAAGATTGTGATTAAGCCAAGAAAGACAAACATGACTCCTGAAACATTATTGAAGAAATTTAATTATCTCCTTCGAGTTGATGGTAAACAAGTGGCAACATTGACTTATATCAAATCATCTAATCATATTGCAAAAAGCAAATTAAATGATGATGATCTAGAATTAGTTTGTTCAAAAGATTTTCATCAGTTCTTACGACATCGTTCTGCAGCTGTTCATGGAAAATCTGATATGCAACATTTACCATGTGAAAGGCCAAATCAATTTGATACAGAATGGACCGTATCTTTATACAGAAAGTGTGTAGAGCCTTTTGGTGGTTTCTTACATGAAACAAGAGTGTTGATACCTCGCATTATTACTTCGGTTAAATTGGTTGTAGATTATTTAAATGAAGTGATTAATGAGCAACATATTTCATTTTCTGAAAAAGAAGGTACTTTGTCTCTCACTATAAATGGAAAAGGTATTGAACTAATTATGGATAAAACTCTAATGGACATTTTGGGTTTTGATCAAAATATCTTTAAAAGTGGTACTGTAACCAAAGCTAGCGCAGACATGTCGCTATCGCGTCGTATTATCTATTTTCAGATATATTCCAATATTGGTGAAGATGTACGTGTGGGAGATGTTGAAGCTCCATTGCTAGCAATGATACCATACCAGCCAAAAAGCTGCAGTATTTTATCTGAGCATACTTTCAAGAAAGTGCATTATACAAAGCTGAAATCAAACTACATCCCACAAATTGATATTGCCATTTATGATGATGCTGGTGCGTTGATTCCTTTTCATAAAGATGCTGTGACAAGTATTACACTCCATTTCCGAATGAAGAGTTAATGCAAAAGTATGCTATTATATTTTTCCAATGTGAATAATATGGAAAGTGAAAATAAGGACTCGTTTCTAATCTACTTGCCCAGTAATGCTTCTATGAATAAATTTCCCAAAAATAAACCATCAGACTATCGAGTAGAATTAAATCGGCCACTGCATTTAGAAGGTGAATGGGAGGTTGGCGTTTCTAGTATTTGCTATGATAGCAATATTCAGAATGTGAATGATTTGGAAGAAATGATATTGACTCCTCGCACCCATGATGGAATAACGATGAATAATGCATTCCACTTCCCATACAATTTAACATCAGATGGAAAGTGGAACTATGAATGGATTCAGATAAAATCAGATTCTTATGAGCCATTTGGGAATGAGAAAATTATTAAGGCATTCAACAGTGGTAATACTTCCATCATGAAGAATAAAAATCAGAAAGCTTATGAGTTTACTATCTATCATTGGAGTGGGAGACAGTTCCTCCGCTTTCATTCTTTTACTAAAGGTCTTACGCTGAGGTTGGATAGTGAATTCTATCCGCATCTTGGTTTTGGCCATGGACTACATCTAACGTCAATTGCTACTGCAAATGTTAGAAAAGTTTATTCAAATCGAATCAACAAATTTCATTATAGATTTAAAATATTTGATGAAGATGTTGTAGAATGCGAAGAACGCATCATTTTGAAAAAGCGTGGTGTTCAACCTTTATCACTTATTGAGTTAGTAAAACGATGGAATGAGACTGTGGGTAAGAAGTATGGAGAAAAAATTATGGCGGACAAAAATAAGTTGGTTATTCAGAAATATAATGACAAACTTACAGTTTATTTCTCTCCAACCTTGCGTCATTTTGTCCGCCATAATTTTTTCTCCATACTTCTTACCCACAGTCTCATTCCATCGTTTTACTAACTCAATAAGTGATAAAGGTTGAACACCACGCTTTTTCAAAATGATGCGTTCTTCGCATTCTACAACATCTTCATCAAATATTTTAAATCTATAATGAAATTTGTTGATTCGATTTGAATAAACTTTTCTAACATTTGCAGTAGCAATTGACGTTAGATGTAGTCCATGGCCAAAACCAAGATGCGGATAGAATTCACTATCCAACCTCAGCGTAAGACCTTTAGTAAAAGAATGAAAGCGGAGGAACTGTCTCCCACTCCAATGATAGATAGTAAACTCATAAGCTTTCTGATTTTTATTCTTCATGATGGAAGTATTACCACTGTTGAATGCCTTAATAATTTTCTCATTCCCAAATGGCTCATAAGAATCTGATTTTATCTGAATCCATTCATAGTTCCACTTTCCATCTGATGTTAAATTGTATGGGAAGTGGAATGCATTATTCATCGTTATTCCATCATGGGTGCGAGGAGTCAATATCATTTCTTCCAAATCATTCACATTCTGAATATTGCTATCATAGCAAATACTAGAAACGCCAACCTCCCATTCACCTTCTAAATGCAGTGGCCGATTTAATTCTACTCGATAGTCTGATGGTTTATTTTTGGGAAATTTATTCATAGAAGCATTACTGGGCAAGTAGATTAGAAACGAGTCCTTATTTTCACTTTCCATATTATTCACATTGGAAAAATATAATAGCATACTTTTGCATTAACTCTTCATTCGGAAATGGAGTGTAATACTTGTCACAGCATCTTTATGAAAAGGAATCAACGCACCAGCATCATCATAAATGGCAATATCAATTTGTGGGATGTAGTTTGATTTCAGCTTTGTATAATGCACTTTCTTGAAAGTATGCTCAGATAAAATACTGCAGCTTTTTGGCTGGTATGGTATCATTGCTAGCAATGGAGCTTCAACATCTCCCACACGTACATCTTCACCAATATTGGAATATATCTGAAAATAGTTAATACGACGCGATAGCGACATGTCTGCGCTAGCTTTGGTTACAGTACCACTTTTAAAGATATTTTGATCAAAACCCAAAATGTCCATTAGAGTTTTATCTATAATTAGTTCAATACCTTTTCCATTTATAGTGAGAGACAAAGTACCTTCTTTTTCAGAAAATGAAATATGTTGCTCATTAATCACTTCATTTAAATAATCTACAACCAATTTAACCGAAGTAATAATGCGAGGTATCAACACTCTTGTTTCATGTAAGAAACCACCAAAAGGCTCTACACACTTTCTGTATAAAGATACGGCCCATTCTGTATCAAATTGATTTGGCCTTTCACATGGTAAATGTTGCATATCAGATTTTCCATGAACAGCTGCAGAACGATGTCGTAAGAACTGATGAAAATCTTTTGAACAAACTAATACTAGATCATCATCATTTAATTTGCTTATTGCAATATGATTAGATGATTTGATATAAGTCAATGTTGCCACTTGTTTACCATCAACTCGAAGGAGATAATTAAATTTCTTCAATAATGTTTCAGGAGTCATGTTTGTCTTTCTTGGCTTAATCACAATCTTCTTCACCAACGTCTTCTCATTTCTTGGAATAAGATCTACATAATAAGCTTCCTCTCGATATATTAACTGTTTATGACCACTTATGTGGTAATTAACGTTAAAATTATCATAGCTTGTTAAGGCGCTAGCGAGGTAGCCTAAATCATTTCTTAAACTTGGACTTAAACCAACAATCCAATCTTTCTCAACTACATGATGTACATAATTATAATCATCATTGTGCGGAGTAAATTGGACAATATGTTTACACGCTTTATTCAAGAAATCATATATAAACTTTTTACATGATAAGAGATCTTTCTTTGACCACTGTGGAATGTATACTCGGCACCCCTTTTCACATTGATAAGCAGCTGTACGCCTCATATTAATAGTCATCACCTCATGATCAAAAGTATAGACACAGTTGCTATAAACAAGTTGAGTGACACCCACTTCCCAATTCCCATTTAGCTGTTGTGCATGATCAATGGGAGTAGAAAAGAGTGCGGCTCGATTACTAGTAAATCTCTTTGTAGCCGCATTGCTAAGCAAAATATGATAAAACGACATTTTTATATTGCTAATCTGCAACTTTGCATAACATCATGAAGACTTGGATTTTGGACTCTCTACAATATATCAGAGTTGATCGTGATGGAAACGTACATTTCAAAAATTCTCATGGTCATACATCAAGAGGAATTACATTAACATGGCGACAATTTGTCAACCTCAATGATATCATGAGGGATTTGGAATATTTTGAAACATTAAGATTCATCTCCTTGGGTGATCAAGTTTGGCTTCAACATTACAGAAATGAAATTCAAATCTACCATTCTCATTCCGCAAACTGTTTCTCATTTCGCAAATACAATTGGGAGAAGTATAGAAGATACATACATCGCTCCATCATGACATTTATTCGTCGTGAGTTCATCGCCCTACTATGCAAATCTTAATCAGATATGATTACCACGCACCATGAGTTGGAAATTAGATTCCCTACAACGTATTGAAACGGATCATGATCGAAACGTCTATTTCAAAGATTCAACTGGAAATGTGAGAAGAGAGTTTGCTTTATCTTATCGTCATTTTCAATCTCTACATCATATCATGAAGGACTTGAAATACTTCTATATGAAAAGACATTCACGTATTGGAAATCGCATCTGGCTGCGCGTCAACAATCGGCGAATTCAACTCTATCATTCCCAACTTCATACTAACTTCACATTTCATCAAGGTAGTTGGGAAAAGTATAAAAGGAAGGTACATCGCTCAATTTACTCATTCTTTCATCATGAAGCGCCATCGCTACACCATCGTCAACATTCTCCGTCGCTTCAGACTCTACACCAAAATCGATCTCACAACATTACGCCAACAGCTTCCAAACAGCAAGTATTACCCGGGCCGTCCTCAAATGTTAGTGGTGAAGATGAACAATTCACGGTATCTTCAACTCTTCCCAAATGGGACTGTACAGATTCTCGGCGCCCTTTCTCATTCATCGGCGCAGTCAATGCGCTTAGAGCTACAAAGACTACTACGTCGGATATGGAAGAGGGAGAGGTGTGTGATGTCGAATCTGACTGTGGACAATATGGTGATCTCTACTCAATTGAGTGACAGTCTATCATTTTTGAAGATTCGTACCAGCAGTTACAGTTTGTGTTATGAACCCGAACTTTTTCCTGCAGCTCTCATTAGTTGTTGGTTGCCTGTGCATGTGGCAATCTTTCATAATAGTAAAGTGATCATTACTGGACTAAAATCTCATGAACAAGCAAATATGATCCTAGACTATCTCATTGAGTATGTACGTATCCAGCGGATTGTAAAATAAAAAACAATTTTTTCCAACATGATGTTTTTATTTCAAATCATGATAGAACTTACAAATCATTTTTTCATTAGAGGATGGATTACATGAAAAGTTTTGAATAATAGATGCAAATCGAGATACATGTAAACGTTTTAAGATGAAGTACAGTACAAAAGCACCACACGTTGATGAAAGTGGATGTTGTAGTATGCGTTCATTTCGCTGATATTGACGCGTATGTTTTCTCAACCACTGCTGTGTTGGTATATTTGGAGGTTGAGCAAGAGAGTCAAATAGTTCACCACGTCGGTCTTCTCCAATAAAGATCGCTTTCCAATGCTCACCGCCTAAATTCTGTGAATGAGTGTTTAGCACAATAAAGATGGGATAGTGATTTACTGCAGGTGGTAAGGTATCGAGTGAATAGACATTATCGAAAGCTTTCAACGTCGCTTCGTCTGCATTACGCTGCACTTTAGTCTTAATATCGTCAGCAGTCAACCAACTCATTAACGATTATACTGAAGAATCACGTCACGATACTTTGTAATTTCAATATTTGAATCGAAGACTGCATAAATTAATACATTGATCGTCTCAGGTAGTGTTCTTTTGAACGTCAAATCCAAACGAATATTATGAGGCACGTTCGCTTGACGATAGGGTGCACTAATATCGCTGTCAGCAGTCAAATCAAATGCATAAATAGTATATCCACTCTTAAACTCTTTCATAGTCAGTCCGTTGGTGTCATCCGTATTGTAAAAGCCAAAAACATCCATAAAATCAACATAACTGCGCATAAATTGATCTGAAGCAAAATCTGGTTTGTAGGGTGGACCAGGATGACTCACACCATTTACACGTAAAGCAATTTCACTTAACTGATTGTGTTTAAAATTGAAAGGATTCTTCTTTATATTACCATTAAATGCATCATTTTCAACCATTGCCACCATGAGGAGCTTCGGTGCTTCCGATGGAAAGAGGCCATCTTTCATGAAACTCTTTTGATCTTTCGGAATTGTAAAGGTGAGAAGCTTTGTATGCTGAATGGGGTAAATGGCATTTTGGCGGTTAAGGCCTTCAGCATGCCCTCTAATGACACTTGGATTCGGTACTACTCGACGAATGTAAAGTGCAATATCTTCCACATGAATTCTAAAATTGTCAACTTTAGCAAATGCATTCAGCGCAAATTCAGGCTTATTCAATGTCAGCTTGAGTCGCATGCTGGTATTACAGAGTAAAAACTTTGACTGTCTAAAGAAGTCTAAATTCAGCGGACCATATAGCTGACATACTCTACTATCTTTAATCATAGCAGATCGCTTTACAAAGCCACTGTTTGTTTCAACATCAAATTTTCCTGCTTCATCTCTGTACCATCCCATGGCTTCCATATGACTTTTTTGTGCTGCTGGATGAAACTGTGATACATGATTGAAATATGATTTATAGGGATAATCGCTTTGACCACCTTCCACTTGCTGCTCTCCAATCGTTAGAGAAACATCACGAAGTAATGTAGTCAATGGTAAATTGTTCAGTCCAACTTTATGTGCATCGTCAATAGCAGTTCCATCTGCTTGCTGAATTCTAAACCTCAAATCAAGCATCGCATAACTCAAATCTATGTAGTCATCACTACCACCAGGAATAACAATTCAATGGGGCCAGCATTCTCAGCTGTTCGAGGATGATAATCTACAATACTTGAACTAAGAATATCTGTCTGTATGGCTTGTTGATCGAACAAACAAAAACCGGAAGTTTTACACTCCATGATTAGAAGTTATAGCAGCGTCGTCGTTTAGCGCCTGATGAATGATTAGAGCCTCTGCGACGTTTGCGTGAATGCCTTTTGACTGAAGATCGCACCTTACCAGCTCCGCGATGTTTCCTCCTTCCTTTATTCATTCGTTTAGGTGATTTCTTTCCTTGAGTAACACCAGCAATGGTCTGCTTCAATGTTTTTAAACCGCGTTCCTTCCCACGATTCAACAAACTGCTCTTAAAACTTCTACCTCTGGAAAGATCACTAGCAACATCACCAGCAAAGCCAACGGCATTACTTAAAACATTTCGTTTTAAAGATCTACCGACATTGGATATGAGAGGTGCTACAACAGATTTCAGTGCACCAAGTATGCTACCTCCACGTTGGCGGCGAGCACCGATGTAAATTTGTCCTCCGCCACTTACATAGGAGGGTCGTGAATAAAATGAGGCAGTTGGATTCATAGCTCAAACCCTAAACATTGTTAGTTACAACTTTGCATGAATCACTGTCGATCACTTAGATGAAAGATGTCGGCACGACGCATCCAAGAGTTCATACTTGAAGGATAACCAGTCCATTTAACAAGACACCATTCTTCACCTTGCCGTTTTTTACATCGAATGATTTTCTCTACCAAATATGTTTCACTTTCAGTGACTACCTCAATCTCATCGCGGTAAAAGCTACCCTCAATTTCTTCATTATCGTAATCTTTCAACTTGTAGGTGGTCGGAGAGTCTTTTTGATTAATCCTTGATACTGTAAATACCTCCTCTGTCCAATTCGGAAGGTACCCTTTAGCAAAAACACTTTTCACTTTTGAGATACGAACTTTATCGCCAATTTTCACATCACTTTTCACATGAGTGCGTTTACGTTGGAATGATTCGCGCACTTTATCTACATTGTCAGCATTTACATCTACTGGTCTGAGTCCAATAGAACGATGGATAGAGTGATTGTAGGCATGGAGTGTATCTTGTAGAACCTTTGTCCAATTTTGTGTCAAGTTGGCAGTAAAATGTCGCCACAAGCGATTTTTTAATGTGCGATTAAAACGTTCAACGAGTGCAGCTTTATAAGCGCTCTTTACACTAAACAACTCAATGTCATGCCTCTCAAATAATCTTGTCACATGCTGATTTTCAAACTCTTTTCCTTGATCACTCTGAATTCTTTTTGGAATGCGACCTTCTCGAAAAATTGTTTGGAATGCTTTTGCTACTCCTTTCCCTTCTTTAGTTTTTAAAGGTTGAGCCCACGCATAACGCGAGAAAATATCAATGACGGTTAAAATAAAATTATTGCCCGAGTTATGTTTTGAAATGGAGGCAACATCGCACAAATCTGCTTGCCACTGTTCATCGATGTCATGAACAATATAATGGCGGGTGCGGTACTTCTTTTTCGCTTGTTTGTGGAGTGTATAGGTAGCCTGACCCTTTAACCATCGTTTCACTTGTGATTGTGGAAGACCACTCGCTTTTGATAATTTCTTGATAGATGCAAATCCTGCCGGATGTTTTACATCATAATAGATTGACTTCAAACGTTCAGTCGATGACGGCTGACTCTTTTTCCTCCTTCTCATCTTTTTTCTTTCTTGCCTTTCTACATTTACAACGACTGCAGCATTTAGCTTTAGCGGTTTTGCGATCGTGTTCACATTGCTTAAGGGTTTCATTATGAGAGCTGGCGCAGCAAGTGCAAGTGACAACGACATTCACCTCTGGCGGCTCATTACATGGCAAGCAACACATCTGCTTCATATTAATAGTCTGAGAACATGTATTTCCTAGGAGGAGCTGTTTTACGTTTTCCTTTTACCAGTTTTAGTGGCGATGTAGATCTACGTCGAGTTCTTCCTCTTGTTTGCTTAGTGAGTGTGGGAGGGGATGTAGCAGGTGACGCCTTAAACCAATTTGTTGGCATTTTCATCGCCTGAAGCATTGGAGTAGTAGCCACTGTTGAATCAAGTTCTTTCAATGTCTCATTATTTAAAGCAAATTTTGGCACATTATGCTTTTTCAATAGTTTAAGAAAGTATGACCAACCAGGTGGAACATAGCCCTGACGGCGCTTTCTACGTGTCGCATACTGAATCAAGTCTTCATAACGTGAAGCATCAATCACTTTATTTTCATCTGTAATGATTTCTCCTCTATCATTTACATTGAGATGGGGTTCAATACTGTTGAAAAGAGATATGGCATGTGCGCGAGATGCTAAAGGTGTAGCAGTCGATACAGAGTCACGCATCATATTCTTCAAGTTTTTCAATTGCTCAACAGTTTCCGATTGTAATAATACAGCACGATGTGGATCTTTGATGTGAACATTTTGCTGATAATCTATTTCTTTCCTATACATTTGATTTGCAAGAGGTTGCTTTACTTGCTGCATGGCAGTCAATTGTACATATTCATCCTGAGGAATAACAATCATGCGAGAATAAGAACTCATAGTTTGTAGATAATCATGGGAGTTTTCAAAATATCACTTCGAAATCTAAATTCTTCCGGACACTCTTGCGTAAAGTCAATGAATAAGTAACCGTATGGTTTTTCAGTAGCTGCTTGAAAAATTTCAATTAAGGCTTTTGATCCTCTGGGTGCAACTTGTCGCGCTAAAATTTCAAATTAACTTTTATCTCGCGGATTCTTGAAAATAGCATAATAGTGTGTATTCAGGTTTCGTGTACGAGCTTCTTTTCCATCAGGAAACAAATTTTGTGTAATATAGATGATAAAACACCTTTTATGGTGTGCTGCGCGAGTGAACATATCTGTAACATCTTTTGAATTCTTACTTTCTTTTAATAAATCATCCAATACAACAACATCATTAGACTGAAGTTTATCCACTGGAATAATTCCTTCATGTTGAATAAAGTTGCGACTTTGCAATTCCTGAAACAGCGACGGTTGATAAATACCATAACACCAAATCACTCGATTGATAGGTTCCTTAAACAACTCCCTTCTTTTATCCAATAAATTCAGCGTGAAAACAGTTTTACCTGCATGAGATGGACCTGATACAGTCAGAACTTTATCACATTGAAGTCTTAAATCCATTTTATTACTTTGAGACTCAACATTTGCATAATTAACGCTTAGAGCCAAAGATATTTCCCAATAGGTTGCCCACGGCAGGAGCTATCATTGGAAGTATTGCTGAAAGGAAACCGCCCTTTTGTGTTAGAGTTTTCCTCTTTCTTTGAAGGGCGACTTTAGGATTGGAGATGAAACGCAATTTCGTAGCATATCGCTTAAGTAACTTTCGTTGTTTTGGCGCTAATTTCTTCGTCCTCAACTTCCTCACATGAGAAATAATTTCACAAATGAATTTATCGTTAGCATGTCGTATAGCATTGTATCGCTGATTTGCTTTCATTCGTCGGAGAGCTTGAATGGCTGAAGAAAACTTTTGACTTTTACGTTTCGTCATTTTACGTTTCGCCATTTTCCGTGTTAGTCTTTGCTAAAACCTATCTTTACCACATTTGCATAGGTACTAACTATTGCGACATAAGTGACACTCGAAATGAGCAATGTCACAGTGGTTACAATGGCAAAGTTGAATGCAATTACGTATGAAACAGCGTTGACAAAAAGCATGCTTACATCTCTTGAAGATGCGCTTTTCATTTCCATCCTTTCGCTTACATACATCGCAACACATAGTTTCACCGTTACTGATGTCTATAGCAAGTCTTTTTGAAGATATGAATTTGCTAGCCTTTTCTAAATAATAGACGCATGTACAGAAGGAATATACTTCAAGAGTGAGCAGACATAGCTCGAAAACCAGTTGTGCTACAATCAAGTACCACTGCATTTTCAATTTTTCTTTATGGAAAGTTGAATGTGAATATCTGAAATCGCTTCAATCACTAGACTGCTACCATGATGGTTAAATGCGTTAAGACGTTCAGCAATTTTTATCATATGTCTTTTAAAAAATTCTTCGGGGTGATCTACCACTTCCATTGAATAAGAAGCAAAATGGAAAGAGCGACTTTCCACCTCTTCCTTTCCAAAATGACTAAACTTAATTTTCGCAACTAATCGCGCCATGATAATGCTATCAGAGAATGTATTCATTAACTCTAGAAATAGAGTGCTAGCATCATCGACCACTGCTTCGATGTCGGTCTCATCTTTATGAAAATTTATCACATAATCTTGAACAGCTCCTTTTAAACTTTGCCTATGAAAACGTAATGTTCCGCAGTCGTTTGAGAAAGACATGATCGCCCTTTAACTAACCCATCCATTGCATGAAAACAACAACTCTTCTCATAGTAACATTTATTGAATAACGGTAACAAGCATGCATTATAAATCAATGGTTTGAAAGAGATAAAATAGATACAGCTGATAACTATCATACAGCGAGCAATGATAACCATACAGGACTTTGGCAGTGTTGAGGTAAGGAGGAAAGAAGCATTGGTTATGAACGTAGCTACTACAACGAACAGACAAAATAGGAACACACAAATCCTTAAAACGTTTCGTGACTTCATGATAATGTTGATTCACTCTACTATCCCAAGGCGGGAGCAAAATATCATCAATGATTAGATTGGGAAATACTTTCCTCTCCTTACCAGGATTATTACAAAAGATGCGTATAACATTGAAAGCAGCTAACCATCGTTTAAAGTCAATAAGAAGAGCACTTTCACAAGAAAAGCCATAGTCTTGCAAATATTTCAGATTAAGTCCATGAATGTGTTTTCTCGCCCATTGATCAACATTGGGATCGCAGTTGGCATGTTGATGATAGACACTAACAATCTGATATGTCCAATTGTTCATAGCAATAGCACTGAGCTCCTGTACAGGTTCACCCTCACAATCCATAAAAATGATGATAGAAGCCTAAAACGGAAATTTACACATCTAAGGAAACGTTCTATAACATATTACAAAATGAAGAATTACATCGATGCTTTTCACGACAAAATACACAAATGATATGATGGCAACGAAGAAGTAAAATGTATCTAATAAGACCACGTCTACGACACTCAAAGCACATAAGCGAATTGTCATAGGGTAGAGTTAGGAAAGGACTAGCAATTCTCCTTCTTTGATTTGCGTTTTGATGTAGCATTCTTCTCCGACTTGCGCTTCGTACCACTGCTGTTAAGGATTTGATCAATTATGTCGTCCACGTTGGGTGGTTTCGGAATATATAGGATGGATTCCATATGCATGGAGAGAGAGGCTATTTTATTATCCTTGTGTCGACCATAATATAGCCCATTCACTTTGAAAAGGATATCCCAAGTACCTTCTCCGAGCTCATCACATCTGATGGGTATTGAATGATCTCCCTCCTTCTTATAGTAAGTACACCAATGTGATACCGGTAGGCAAATGTGATTACCATCCCAAATCTTTCTATAGGGAGTATCCTTGTCATCTCTCGCCTTCCACTCTTGAGCAAGAGGAGTAGGAATGTCCATATTTAATGTCACGTACTCCTCAATAATATCAAGTTGGTGGCGAATGTACGGACTCACGGGGATCAGTATGTAGTCCCCATACTGATTGTGCATTATCTTGACATCCGTGGAAGGGAGCATTCCCGTTTGGAGTACTACGCTATGATCATCATAACGCAAGGCTTGTTTAAATTTACGCTGTAGCGGTGTAGGATTATGTACCTTGGATGTTTCTTCCACTGGCCTCAGTTGTAGATGATCTGACCGTAGCGAACCTTGTAACGTTTGACCGCCATTTTGTCCTACTAGTGCAGCAGATGGAGTAGATGCCTGAAAATGAAAAAAGATTGTATTAAGTTTACGTTCAAGGGAGGAGAGGGAGGGAAGTAGCGACTTACCATTTTAGTTGGATAATAGAACAGGGAACTAGAGAGAGAGAAAATGTGCGTCCGTCACTCGTGTGATTCAACGATGGAATGATTCTCACTGTGGAAGGCTCGCTATTTATAAAGAAATGCTTGATTCTCATTGGATGATGATCCTCATTGGACAATAACATCAAGCTGATTCGAAATCTAACTCTGTCGTTTTTCGCCAATGTCCCAAAATCTTAAATGGCGTCTCACATCTAAACGAAGACAGATAGGAACAAGCCGATTGTTTCACTGAATTTGTCTCACTCTTAGCTTTCAAACGAGCTATCGCACGACAAAATCCGTCCACTGGAAGCCAAAATCGAAGCAAGCTGTCCAGAGGGGGGGGACGTCAGTGAAAATTTTTTCTCTCCGATTTCGCTGGAAACATCCTTCCTAACCCAAAATTTCACGTAGATTCCGAATCTGGCCTCCGTTTTCTCATCCGATGCTTCGTTTGGGCGCTACACACCAAAACGTCCCAAATTCTAACTCTGTTAAAATTTTGAAGAAAAATTTTTTCTCGCCGATTGCCTTGAAACTCACCCTACCGATGCAGAATTTTACGCTGAATCCGAATCTGGCAGCCATTTCACCATCCACGACAACCTAGACGGTCGCCCACGTCAACCAGGCGGTCGGACCAACTCACCCGAGTCTCACACTCTGTCGTTGCAGAGGGGGGGGGAGTCAGCGAACATGTTGTGAACGGGAACCCACCTGGCCGGCACACCACGACAGACCACAACCTCTGTCGTTCCAGAGGGGGGGGGACTCAGACCGAAGCACCACGGCGGCCGACCACGACACTCTGCCGTTCCAGAGGGGGGGGGCGCCGGTCGAGTGTTTGTCACTTGCTTACTACTTACTCTACCTAATATATTATATTTCTTCTATGCCTGGAACCTTGCGGAAGCTCAATACTATTCATAAGAATATTAAAATAGGAAATGTGTATACTGTGTTCAAAAGGCTTTGTACAATTGGACTTAATTTAATTTGAAAATAAAATGTTTTCATATATACAGGTTCATGTAAGATTTTCACACAATATTAGCAAACGATAATGTGAATGTACACATTATTTGATAATATCGTCAGATGAATTTCAAAGATTAATCAACAGTAAATGCTTTAACTTAATTTGATTCGCAACTTTATAAGTTTCTGTCAAACGGTAGGTATTTTAATTCACAGATTTGCAAGTTCGCTGGGTCAACATTTACTCTGCACATTAGCATTGTGCTAATTTAGGTAGTCTTGGATGCCTTCGTAAAACTGAGTGCATTCATGTGTCAATCGGTCATCTACAGAATCTTGCTATGTTCTAGTTATGTCATTAATTGCAGTTAAGTATTAAGAGAATGACAACTTTTAAGTCAATATATTCGTATGCAAGTTAGTCAATGAAGGACACCAACACCCTTGATTCCCCGACCGCACTCGCCCGACCCAGGAATCGAACCGAAGTCCGCGGTGGAGACGAGCTCGCACCTTCTTCACTAGGAAACGCTGATGGCACAGGCGGAATACGAGTGAAGGCATCTCCAAGTGATGTCGACAACTCATTGTCCTATTATTATTGACAGGGTGCATTCATGTTGTAGCGAGACAGCATATCAGCATGTCATTCGACTGCGTCACACAGTATATTGACAACAGAGGTCTGTCGCAGTACATTTTGAATGTCTAAAACTGAAAATTATGCGATATTCAACACCCGTGACTTGCAAGACAACTGGAATTGTAACTGAGAAATTGTCGCTGTATTGTGCACAAATTGAGGAAGAGAGCGGAAGTGACTTCCAGACTATTTAGGAGTCATCATGAATGCTATGAATTCCTCATGTATTCTGACTATGAATTTGTGAACCCTTTTATAATGCATAATTCAGGCAAAAACATTGTCAAATTACATGTCGGGGCATCGGTCATTGCAGCAAATATCCACCATGTTTTCATTGTCGCACAGTAGCATCCACTTGTCGCACAGTAATGGTGTAAGAATTCACATCCCAGCGTGTGCTAATTCACTTGCACCCACAGTTATACGACTGTTAAGTATAACAGGTATGACTAGTGCGAATGCTTTGCAAGTGCGATGCACAACATTGAACCGATTTTCTAAAATCGCTGAATCTCTACCTGGAATCTGTACTTAATAATTCAACAAGTAGATCTACAGATTGTTTCATAAAAAATGGATCAGCCTTAAACATCGCCTTAACTTCAACTTTGTCTAACTCCGCCAAACTTGAACGATTTTCTCTGAAATTTGGAAGATATGTCAGTTGTGCTTACTAATATCATTGTTGGAAATTTCAAGCATGAATATTGAGTTGTTTTCCTTTTATAGATAAAAAAGTAGTAGATAATTTGATCTTCATTTAGCAATGTTACACAACATCATGCCTCACTCTTACAAAATTACATTTGTTTCCTTTGTTATGTAATATGTTGTTCTACAAGCCAAAAGCTATCAAGCAAAACAAAAATAAAGAAAATCGATCAATCAGAGCCAGTATAGCACCATTATTCATCAACAATAATGTAACTGCTACATGTGATTAACTGGACTTCATGTTCCATAGCTGCCTGACTTCGTTGCGGTGGTGTTGGCAGCACTCCTGATTGCTTTCAGCTAGAAATCTATCTCTTACCGGTTGAAAACGATACAAAGCACAAATGAACAATAACGAGATCGCATTCACAAAAGGCAAAGTGTCAGCCTTGCTAAAACTAGAGTTTTCTTTGCGAGCTACAAGCAAGCGACAAAATGTCCCTTACACAAATGTGCATCGATGGCATAATGGTGATTTTCGACTCTGTCGTAAAGAGGGCTCTGGCCGTCCACGCAAAACGTGTCACAGGAG
Source organism: Prostheceraeus crozeri (assembly GCA_907163375.1). Classification (NCBI taxonomy): domain Eukaryota; kingdom Metazoa; phylum Platyhelminthes; order Polycladida; family Euryleptidae; genus Prostheceraeus; species Prostheceraeus crozeri. The sequence continues at coordinate 51,205 of CAJQUW010013313.1, read as the reverse complement.
TAGTAGAGTCAACTTAAGCAAGTCTCAATTAGGGCTTAGGACATTATCTTGGCCAGCTCGTTCTCCTGATCTGAATCCCATAGAAAATGTATGGAGTATTCTAAAGCGTAACGTTCGTCGTTCACTGCTACCTACAGATGGCGTATCACAACTTACGTCACTGTTAAAAAGAGAGTGGAGAAAGTTAGATCAGTCAAAAATCAACGATATCATCGAATCAATGCCTAGACGAATTGGTAATATCATTGACAATAAGGGTAGGGCCACAAAATATTAGCTTCTTAAGAACCGTTACTGTATCATAGCTTATCAGATTATATAAGGACATTTAAATATATTAGGGACATGAAATAACATGAAAAATGCTTTCTGTATCATACTTATGTTTTATTTAGTCAAATTTTAGGATGATCCACGTTTTATGAAACGGACTAAAATGAATGAGCTTCAAACATAGATATCTTTTTACTCTGATCCCTGACTAAACGGTAAGATGAACATTTCAAAGATCAGAATATCTGTGCTGCTGATGTCTAGCCGAAGAATCTCTACTCTTCGACAGACGATAAATAACCCTCATCGTGCAATACATTTTATCAAAGAATTTATCGCTACAAGGCTTTTAAAATCTCTTATCACACTATGGTTGCGTGCCATGTATTCGTTGTATGCAACCGTTTATTTCAGGACATAGATGTACAACAAAGATATTTTGACAAACAGCGTTGAGATAGTGTTCACTTTGAGATTCTATAATTGGCAGGTCAGTACCATGTTATTTTAAGTCATAGAAATCGAAATATTATCAATGGTATTTGTCTACCGCTATTGTCCAAAAAAAACATTTACTGCTAAGCTCAGTCTGATTTGCGTAGCGTCATTTCATGAAAGAATGCGTTAACTTAGTGCTCTGTCAGCGCCCCCAATGTATGACAACGTGCTGAAACCGTGCCATTCGTGTCCGCCGCGCTATCAAGCATCGGTCTCGACGAAGCCTAGAGTGCGATAACTATCACTTGGATTGCGATTGTCTAAAGAGCAAACATTTAAAGACGCACTCGAATTGATCATTTGCATCATAGAAATTCAATCCCTCCATCAAAAAATAGCAATTGAAAGTTGATCATGACGTTGACTAGAAACAGAGAGATAACACGACAGAACCACAGACAGCATTCGGGTAGGTTGACTGAGTGTTTCGCAAGTAATGAACTTTTGCCTAAATGTAGCAATCTTGGGTAGGAATTTGAGCGGTATGAGTGCATGACAAACCTATCCTCTAATAAAATTCTGGCTGCCGATAATTTGGAAACGCTTCAAGAAAAAGTTGGTTACGCGGTCCGATATCTACGATTCATACAACTCACACATCGAGGAAATTATGTCAGTTTAGCAGAAAACTGTGGCGACAATTCGGTTACACCACTTTCGATTAAACTTGCGCTTCGCGCTCGTGATTGTCTTTGATTGCGTCACCCATTTTCCACCTGTATCATTTTATGCACTTTTATATTTATCTCTACTTTTCAGTTCACACTTTGTTGTTGACCTTTATTACGTTTGAAACAGAAACTTTTGCATAACTGTTTATTTGCCTATGCTCTCAATTGTCATTAACCTCTTTGAGTAACTCTTGAAATTGACAGTTTATAACCTTAATATTATTAAATTCGCATGCAATTACTGTCAAAAATATTGTGACATGGGTGATCGCAGTTTCTTATCAAGTTGTATCACTAAATGAAGTACATTGTACAATATTAGATTACTGACTCTTGAATCGAACTCAGCAATCACATAACTCTTTGCATATTATTGAATTCAGGACAAAAACAAACCAATGTCACAGAGACACATTCAAACTTCAATATGAAACTTGTCACGTTCAGTTGTTCAGGAAAACATGTGAGCTATATGTCATCCTTATCTGCGCATTGTCATTTGTAGGATGTCATAGAATATGAAAACAGGTATGCATGTAAACTTGCACACAAGGCTATTGAAAATGACTGTGCAGGTACAAATTCTGTGGGACCATTGATCCACAATAGATTAATCTCGTGGTTTGGAATGGGCCTGGGAGTAAAAAAGCTTGTTCCATGGACATCCTAGTCAATGACAATTCACTGAGTTGGCCATTTACGGAGAGGAATTAAAGTTAGAGGACGGTAGCGCGATTAAATGACAAATCATTAATATAGGGAACCAAGTTTTATGCTCGAAACGGATGGCATGGAGCTCTCGATGTCATTGGTATCGAAAACACTAGCACCAAGGGCGCATTTTAGAGCAGAATGAAAATAGCTGAATTAAAATACGATGCTTTCCTGGTCTGCCGATTGGTCATTCAATTAATCATGCTTTGAATTATGGTGACGTTTCTTGACATCTTAAGTAGCGCTTGATTTATTCTGGCATTTTTTGTGATAAGTTTCTAAGAATTTCATCTGACGATTACAAGGTTGAAATTCCTCCCTGATTGTGTCAGAACCGTCACTGACATACAAGTATGTGACCCAGTACATGATATTGAAGCAGCCGAAAGTAAGAGGGAAAAGAATCCGTGAATATTTATCAATAGTGCTGGGCCGAATAGAACAACACTCTTGAGCACATTTTGCACACCGGGATTCCTCTTCTTCTTCAAGATCGAGAGAATCGTGGTCGAGGAGATAGAGGCCGTGACCAATTTCTCGGAATGGGTCTTCACTCGTGGAAGGATAGCCTGAGAGGCTTGGACTTGGCTCTGCAGTTCCTGAAGTGGCTGCTCTCAGGTGGCAAGCGGCTGAGCAACCATTACTTGTAAGTCGAATTTCCTGCAAATGCCAAAAATTATGTTACAACAGTTGATTATGTTTCCTTATAATTCTTGTTATTAAACATCCGGTTATGATGAGCAACGTTAGTACTCGAACGTTAATTGTGTGAGGCAAGCATATTTTAGTCCTATTGTGAAAAAAGTCAGCGACAGCTGGGCACGTTTCGGCTTCATTTCTTTGAGACAGCAGGAGCCGCGGTTCATCGCATCGCATGAGATGTTGTTATTAGAAGCCGGCACCCTCGCTGAAATGATCATAATGCTGACAATCAATAACAGCAACGTCAGAGCCTACTTTGAGGGACTTTGAAACTAAATCTTAATTTTTTCATTCACATTTAACCAATTTTTCCATGCCCATCTCACAGGATAATAATGGACAATTATTTCTACAGTGTAGGTCTAGAGACCTTAACATTATCATCAATGAGTAATATATAAGTAACACAAGCCATTTGCCTTCACCTGAACTCAAAATTACGTTTCGATATTTATGCTTATGTTGATGGAATGTATTGTAATAACGTGGTAGGCTGAGGATCTTTATAACTTATCACGGACAGTTATCCTCACGCCTTTCCCCAATGAGTAGCCTACGCTGCGATAAATATGAATCTCGAAATTTCATTATTTGATGGATGCTTGTGAATGTTGGAGAAAGCGGTCATTAAAAAGTAGCTTAAGAAATTAGGCAGGATAACAGCCGCAGCAGGAAATGTACTAGCCTAACTTACATTATACGGTTAGAATTTTACATTAGAACGGTTTTGTATTAGAATTACATCTACGCAACCTGGACAATACCGAAGATTGCAATGCCAACGTTGCTAAATCTAATCAAGACTATAGCTAGCGCTAGGTGTAAATCAATGCTTCCTCAACAATGCATTGATAATACTTACATTTATATATGCAAGTACCTATTCATATCCATTAACTGCCCAATGAAGATGGAGCCTATACGATGTACAAAAGCAATGATCTATATTTATGGACATCTAAGAAGTTTTACTGTGGAAGTCTGACAATTGTCTTGCAATTGCATAATTTCTGTGGAGATTTGATGCAGAGTGTTTCTCACGAACAATAGTGAAGACCTACGTCATGGATAGGAGTGATGCAATGATAAATTGCTTTGAACGAGTGTCCGTTAGTCCACGTTTTGTTAACGACCACAAATCTATGGGTCATCCTGCATGACAATGCTTCTGCAAATAAGTTATCAATCCATATTATGGCATTGCTTTAAAATAATTTCAAGTGATCTAAGTTCAACGTCTTAATGTGAACCATCAAAAAAATTATATTTTTGACAATTAATCCCTCTCTAGAAGCAACTGAGTTTTCTTAGTTTGCGCATTCAAAATCAGCACATTTAGGAATAGTAACGCCAGTATGATAATTGGATCTAAATCCAGCTGGATCTGAGGAATGTCTAGTTCTTTTAATATACCAAAATTGTCGTTCAAATTGGACTCACATATAAAAGCGGTTATGATGATGATGCAAAATACATCAAATATCTACAGCTGCTGGTAATTTACAATACTAAATGTCAGTAAATTTCTGCAAATTGCTGCAAATCCATGCATTACCGACAGCCATAAAGATTGCAGAGTGTCAGGTCGCCTAGGCGTAGAATAAAGAAATGTCCTCAGGCTCCTCAGGCTTGAACAATTTTTTCAACTTTGAACTCTTTTCTATTAACATAAACTTCCCTACAGTTTGTCTAATAAGATGCGCCGCTAATATGAGATGCGAAACGGAAGGCGGAATCTGTAAATCATTACAAATATCGAAGAAACACTCGGACACTGCTTGAGAATAACCTCAGCAGGTCACAAAAAACTAGGTAAGTGCTCGTCTTATAGTTTTCTGTCAAGATTACACGACTGATTTTCAAAGTTAGCAGGGATCTCTGAAAGTCTCCATCATTTAGGTAGTGACAGGTTCTCTCCAGTCGTGAAAAATATGAATGTCAGATTTCTATGTTTGACTAAGTCGGAAATAAGAATCGATAAAAAGCATGTACATCTGCATCAAAGACATCAATTATAACTCATATATGGATAAGAAGAAATTTGAGTTGATTGAGTTTTGGGTTAGGTCGTTGCTCTTCCTCTCGATTCTCAAATTGTTTTAACAGAATGCATTCACTCTCGTACGGACGGAGATTTCGTAGTGAAAAGTTGAAACATGCTAACTGATCAACATCACGGTAATCTATTGATAGCATCCGATTGATAACCATGATAAAGATGAAAATGATCATCATAATAAGGATCCTCAGAATTGCTTGAACTTGTGGAATATAACTGTCGAATGAATGTGATGAATGAACGTCATCAGTTTAGCTGTAGGTATCTGTGGAGGCTTATCGATTACTTTAAGAATCAATCTACTTCGTAAGTTACTACTATTTCGCATCAATTTTGGTAGGAACATGCAAATTTTTCACCTTAAGAGAAATGAAATTGACAAAATTGCATAATATAGTGATCGATATACATTTCAGAATTAGCTCTATCATCTTAGATAACAAGGATGATTCATTTTATCTTGGGGTCAGGTGTTAATTATTCTATGTAGGCCTATATGTATATCACAAGTCTAACTATAGCTCAAGTTTGATCGTAAGACACATAATCTTCATAGATGACTTACTTTTTTGACTTACTTATTACTTTTATTCATACATTATCATTAACCCTTAACTAGTGCGGTGGGGTAAAAAGTTTCCAAAGGTTGCGTTCAACAATTTCTAACTGTTTTTCTATTTATTTATGAAGCCTGTTACTTCATGTATTCCTGTAGCTATGTTCAGGTGTCCTAATAGTGGTATTAGTTTTTTTCTGTAAATGATGCAATTCGTCGGGAATAGTTACGACCGGTTGCGAAATGTCACATCTATACACATGCACAGAGACCTACACAAATGCCCTGCAACTGTCGAAGGAGACTTTTGATGCGGAGCTGGGAAGACAGCTAGCCCTGCCGCATCTGGCTGCAAGGCAAGAAGCAGCAACTATCCTTAGAGAGTTGCATTTTCTCATTCAGCGAGTGTCAGGGTTGGAAGCACCGCAGCCATCTACGCAATCACACGCACCTCAACTCGCAGGATCAGAGCGCTGCAGCTTCTCTCCAAGAAATCGGGAGAGAAAGTGCAAGATCATTTGCAGTCACTGTGGTCAGTTTGTCTGCAAGGATCACAAAACATTTTGTGTGATCGATGCTGTAGTTAATTTAGGCGTAGCTGCAAAATATTATATGCAATGGATAAAAAGTCCAGTTTTTTTCATATTTATTTTCGTACATATTCTACATTATCAATCTTTGATTATCATAATTGGTCATATTCATAATTTGATATACCGGTAGAGTAATTATCGATCTTCATAATTCAGTGGATTTAATATTTAGTAAATCTATTTTTATAATTGATTATCGTAAATCTACACAGTATACAGGATTATTCAGAAAAGTGAATCATTTACTCGATATCGGTGCTTCATATACCTGAATGAATATATACAGTATACATAGCATCATTTAGTAGCAAATGGTTCATCTAGATAGATTAAATATCAATTTTTGAAGATTTGTAGGCATTCAGAATGAAGTAAGAGTAGGAATATATAACATACACTGTATATCAATTTGGGTAAAAAAAGTACCCCACCGCACTAGTTGCGCTGTTATTTTCACCGCACTAGTTAAGGGTTAAAGTAAGCAATTCGCAGTGTATCTCACATTATTAGTCACCCCCCCCCATTTTCTCCCTTATTTTCCATTCGAACGAAAGCATATTTTCACGGCGTATAAACTTATCATTCTAGAATCAACTAACCATTATTCTAAGCATTTTAAACCTCATGTTTAGTTTCTGTCTATAGTAATGTTTTCTTCTGACGAATTTTTTCATTTGCCAATTGTTTCATATTATTAGTCACTCCCTTGATATATTTTAGGAATGCTTGTTTATGTCACACAAATTGAAAGAACTTCTATTCTCTTCGCACAACAATCAATTGAAAATGTTTCTAATGACAATCCTTATCCCTACACTGTTTCATATCTGTCATCCGTAATGAGATTCGAGTAGTATCTTTTTGTCGATTTTTCGATATTTTCAAAATGTTCCAGTGCTTTTATTGGTTGGCCGCAATAGTATTACTTGTACTATCAATAGTATCCATATTATTAGAGTGGTATTTAAAAATCAACACATACATAAAGAACGTCCTGTTCACACAAAAACTTTGAAAAAGATAACAGAAAAAAAATTCTGACTGAAAGAGAATCACAAGCACTGTCAGTACTTTGCATGACCGTCTTTTGCCGCAAAGGCAGCAACACGACTAGGCATGGAATCCATTACAGGTTGGCAAGTTGTTAGTAATGAGTCGTCATGGTGCCAAGCGTTTATTTAAAGCTGCAATCAACTCCTGCTTTGTCTTGATAGTTTGGCCACTAAGGCGTGCTTTAAGGATAGCCCATAGCGTTTCTATGGGATTCATATCCAAGCTATTTCCGGCCATGGTAGAACTCGTACGTCGTGTGATCACAAGAAGTTCATAGAAGTCTTTGCCGCATGGCTTGGCGCACCATCTTGCATAAATATCCAATTATCCTCAGCATGCCATTCAGTGGTTCAGGCAAAAGCCGATGTTCCAGGAATTCATTGTTTCCTCGATAGCATGAAGTCGCCCAGGTCCATAGTCGAAAGAAACAACTGACCACACCATCAACTTTGTATGGAATTTGACAGTTACCGCTGTATGCTTTTCGGTCCTGGCCTGTTGCCATGCATGTCGATGTCCCGCATTCTTACATTGGAACGAAGATTCATCCGAGAAAGAAACTCTTCTTCAGTCTTCAGCTGACCAATTTAAATTATCCGTGGCCCATTGAAGCCTGGATTTTCTCGAGGTTTTCGGATTGGTACCACATGGAAAGGCTGATTCAGATCTCCTCGAAACCGCAAAAAACTGAATTGGTTATAATTTCAGATTGTTCTGATAGTGCAGTATTTGGGTTACAGTCTACTAACCGGCAAAGACGGCCCATGTTGAGTGTGTGCACAGTACGACGCGCCGAGGCAATAACTGTCAGGGAGAATCCGAGAAGTGTTATTAAGTGCATCGTGTTGAATTATCAAATCATCCAATCGGCAAACAGCTCTTGAAATGTTGATGCAGCATGCGATGTTTTCCTCAACTTGTGACATCAGCATTATTTTGTCAGCTAATACTACAGGGCATCACTGCTCGAACCTCACTTACGGCTGACATGAAACAGTGTAGGGATAAAGATTGTCATAAGAAACATTTTCAATTGATTATTGTGTGAAGAGAATAGAAATTCTTTCAATTTGTGAAAAATGAAAAAATTCGTTAGAAGAAAAAATATTGTCGCTATAACCTAAACATAAGGTATAAAATGCTTAGAATAATGGTCAGTTGATTCTAGCATGATTAGTTTATATGCCGTGAAAATATGCTTTCGTTCAAATGGAAAATAAGGGAGAAAATGGGGGAGGGGGTTGACTAATAATGTGAGGTAGACTGTAATGTAAAGACGTCGTTTTTGGTCTTGTGAAAATGAAAGGTTTCAGTGCTCAATGTACAATGCTAATTTCTGACACGATGTCATAGCATTGATCAAAGATCAACGTGTGCTGACCACAAACAAGTTGTAATCTGTATGCACAACTAACACATGCATGGCATAATTAATTCAGACAGCAAAATTGCTTTTTATTACTTGATGACAATCAATCTTTAGCCACTTAATCTGCATCAATAAACTACATTGAAATAAATACAAATCTACAAAAATAGAAATTAATATAAATATAACGGTATATTTCGAACGCTGCATAATTCCATTGTATCACACGACATCAGGAGATAATTGAATCTTTGAATTGCTTCGATTATGATGCTCACATTACAAGTTGAATTTATAGTATGAAATAATAATTTATAGTCAATTACATGAACATAACATACAGTGAGGTCACATCAAAACACAATGTCATATTTGAGGTCTGCAATCTTTTCTTTGCGTTGCGCTTATCTTCACTTCAATAATCTCCTGTTAGGCAACACGAGACCACGGTTCAAATGGTGGAGCGCACAACCATGGATAGTTACCCGCGAGTAATATTTAAAAATCATATAGGGCAATTTATTTTTACAACAAACCTAAAAGAAATACCAACAAAACTGAAGCATGGGTCAGTAGTTAAAAGCTTCCAAAAAGTATAGACATTTGCAAAGTAGATACAGGCGAGTGATGAGTTCAAAATGCTTCAACGATAAGTTATTATCAGAACCAGAAGAAGAGTCATGAACGAAAGAATGATGTTCGCTGTTTCTGGCAGCTACATGGGCTTATGAAGGTTGTAAACTTTTGGTTGAGCTGATTGCACATTCACATATAGGGAAAACAAACTTATGTACATGCAAATAAGTCAAATCTGATTTTTAGAACAACTTCAATTAACACTGCAGCGTAAGAGAAGTTTGTTAGTAGTCAGCTATCAAACTACACTTCAAATACTGTTCACCTCTTTAAACCTGATATCGGGATTTGATTTTTGCAGTAATAGAAATATAAGTTGCCCAGTACATAATGTTGAAACAAATATATACCATGGGAATATTGCTCTTGAATATGTGTCGATTAAACTGGCACGAAATTCCACGCATCGATCAATGCACCTTAAACAAACTTGAGACTCTACATGAGTCAAATCGTATCCACTTTTGCTACCTGTTTCGGGTTTGGTGTTTTCATCGCACGTTGGTTCAATGTTTGCATCCTCTTCATTACTGCTCTAAGTAAAGCAAAAATCAAGTATCAACCTGCAAGTTTACAATCTGTATATCATGTAAATTATGTGTATAGTATAAAGCAAACACTGAATAGAATAAGTCTTTTGTTCTACGCAGACTTCTACATGTATTATATATGCGCCTGGATTTTCCTGTCTGACCCAATCCAGACCCGCATTATCGGGAATTTATCGCTCAGCCCATTGTGAACACAGTTACGATAGACCAGAAACGGTTTGAATCCATACCATCATGGTTCATTGTCTCCGAATATAGATAGTCCTACTATATATAATTTGTAGAGCTCAAGAACTTGAGTTTGATTTTAGCGATAAACTGAGAATGGCCTAGAAAATATTGCATGCTTTTACACTCTCGATGAGCACTTAAACTTAAAGTGAAAATGGTTTGCACATTTCAAGCTATAGAAATGGACATGACACTAAAATCCGCAACTAGCGACCATTGATATATTTTCTAAACTAGAACGCCGATTGGAATGTGCTATATGTCATTCTAATCTATAACATGATGAGAGCAATAAGATTTCACTGTCACTTAGAATCCGAATTAATTTGTTATGAAATCGATTCCGTTTCCTATTTGACAAGCTTGACTGTTAAAGGACTGAGTCTGGCCAATGCAATAGGACAGCAAATCGATTTTGCAGCAAATGAACACGTCTTTTAGTGGATTCGTACCGCTTCACCGTTCACTGTCGCTTTTGTTCGCTTTCTAAAACGCGCTTGCCTACGTACCATACAGCATGCATCCACACGCTCGATTTTCCGACGCAAATATAGTATTGCATAGATTCTTAACTATAAACTATTTAAGAAGTTGTGAACTGGTCGCAATTCGTATTAAAATAGTATCCTATGTACAGTATGATCAACATCCAAACATATCAAAATTTGTCAGCTTCAGGCAAGAACACAAAGGCAATCGATAAGAATAATTTATAACTGATGAAAAATATTCAAAAGTGGTTGAATTGAATGCGATAGACGATTACAGCATTCCACATTGTGCATCATACATTGGAAATTGCATAGTTGACAGGATATGTCTCCACTGTAGACCCCATTGTCATTTATGATGCATGAACATTGTTCAGCTGACCATAATTGAATCCTTCAATTTGCAATATGAATAAATGATAGAGATATTAACAACGAAGCGAAATAGGACGGGAGCTACTGACACTTTCTTCCTAAATTCGCACACAAAGTGCTTAATAGCATGGATTTGTAGATCTTAAAAACGCTGAATGCAAAAATCAAATTCTTGAACGGCATAGCCAATCGCTTTCGGTTGTAGGCAAGGTTAAGGGATTCGCATTCGAATCCAATGGTAAAATTCAAGAAACTTCTATGGATTGTGAAGCACTTGGCAATTTTCGTACATTTTCTTTTGCAGAAAAGAAACTAAGATTGTTTCATAAAAAATGGATAACCCTTAGACATCGCCTTCACTTCAACTTTGTCTAACTCCGCCAAACTTGAACGAATTTCTCTGAAATTTGGAAGATATGTCAGTTGTGCTTACTAATATCATTGTTGGAAATTTCAAGCATGAATATTGAGTTGTTTTCCTGTTATAGATAAAAAAGTAGTAGATAATTTGATCTTCATTTAGCAATGTTACACAACATCATGCCTCACTCTTACAAAATCACATTTGTTTCCTTTGTTATGTAATATGTTGTTCTACAAGCCAAAAGCTATCAAGCAAAACAAAAATAAAGAAAATCGGTCAATCAGAGCCAGTATAGCACCATTATTCATCAACAATAATGTAACTGCTACATGTGATTAACTGGACCTATGTTCCATAGCTTCCTGACTTCGTTGCGGTGGTGTTGGCAGCACTCCTGATTGCTTTCAGCTAGAAATCTATCTCTTACCGGTTGAAAACAATACAAAGCACAAATGAACAATAACGAGATCGCATTCACAAAAGGCAAAGTGTCAACCTTGCCAGAACTAGGGTTTTCTTTGCGAGCTACAAGCAAGCGACTAAATGTCCCTTACACAAATGTGCATCGATGGCATAATGGTGATTTTCGACTCTGTCGTAAAGAGGGCTCTGGCCGTCCACGCAAAACATCCAAACGTAGAGACCGCCTAACTTTGAGATTTGTTAAAGTTGATCCAAGTCTCTCCTTAACTGAGATGGCTGCACTAGTCTCGTCTATTTCTAAGTCCATTATTCGTACAAGACTTATTGAGTCGAATTTCAAGAGCTGTAAGAGGCCCTCTCAGATCGAATTATTAGATCAGCATACAAAAAGACGTCTCAGATGGGCAATGAGTCATTGTCACTGGCGAAATCAATGGGATCGGGTTGTCTGGTCTGATGAGGCATCAGTCGGTCTGAAGGATAGTGATGGTCGAATGAGATTGTGGATAAAATCTGATCAGGAAATTCCGAGACATATACATCGCCCCCGGGTACAAGGTGGTGTGACTCTACTGATTTGGGCTGGCATTTGGACCAATGGCCAAATGACAGATCAACTTGGTGATCCATCGACTTGGTTATTTATGGATGATTATGCTACGTGTCACAGGGGTAGTAGAGTCAACTTATGCAAGTCTCAATTAGGGCTTAGGACATTATCTTGGCCAGCTCATTCTCCTGATCTGAATCCCATAGAAAATGTATGGAGTATTCTAAAACGTAACGTTCGTCGTTCACTGCTACCTACAGATGGCGTATCACAACTTACGTCACTGTTAAAAAGAGAGTGGAGAAAGTTAGATCAGTCAAAAATCAACGATATCATCGAATCAATGCCTAGACGAATTGGTAATGTCATTGACAATAAGGGTAGGGCCACAAAATATTAGCTTCTTAAGAACCGTTACTGTATCATAGCTTATCAGATTATATAAGGACATTTAGATATATTAGGGAGATGAAATAACATGAAAAATGCTTTCTGTATCATACTTATGTTTTATTTAGTCAAATTTTAGGATGATCCACTTTTTATGAAACGAACTGTATTTATCAGAATGCCATGAAATTTGAAACATAAATGAGTTCATAACATCAACTTCGATCTAAAAGTTGAAGTGAGTCACATGATTCAGTATTTGATGTCTGAGAGCCTCTACAAAATGAGTGAAATCGCCAAAATTAAGTCAAAACATGAAGTTTACTCATTTTGTAGAGGCTCTCAGACATCAAATACTGAATCATGTGACTCACTTCAACTTTTAGATCGAAGTTGATGTTCTGAACTCATTCATGTTTCAAATTTCATGGCATTCTGATACATAGCTTCTTTTCTGCAAAAGAAAATGTACGAAAATTGCCAAGTGCTTCATAATCTATAGAAGTTTCTTGAATTTTACCATGGGAATCCTTTAACCTTAAGTGTAACCGAAACCGACTGGCTGTGGCGCTCAAGAGTTTGATTTTTGCATTCAGCGTTTCAAGATCAACAAATCAATGCTATTAAGCCTTTTGTGCGCGAATTTAGGAAGAAAGTGTCAGTAGCTCCCGGAATAAAATATATGTAAAGACAAGTAAAATTAGAAATTGTGATAATTTTCTACGGCATTGTCAGCGCGCACATGTAGATTTTAGTCACTTTCCCAAAGAGCATATGCGAGTGAGAAAGCATTCATAAACTTGGCTGCAAATATGGTTCATCAATCATTTGTTTGATTGAAATGGGACATCTGGAACACAGATTTCAAGACAAGCCGCCTCTTTCTCGGTCACCATTGCTTCTGCTTTGATATAAAGGAAATGCCATGTTGCTACAAATGTTCATAAAAATATGATGATGATGCAAAATGTATGTCCACAGAAGTACGATTCTGAGGGGAAGGAAATAATGAATGATTCATAAATCTGATTAAGAAATATTGTAAATTCTGTCTCAGATTATTACATTTTCTTCATTCCCAGGTTGGACTAGATTCCTTTATTTTATTTCTTCACATTAACTGTGATTTTACTCGAACGACATTATGTAGAACAGATGACAAATGCTTGTGTGGCATGCATGTAGTTCACTGACTGATGATTCCAATGCAGTAGTACCTAGCTACATGCAAGGGATGGATCCCAAGAGAATCCTACGGAAAGCGACTCTGCGCATATCGGGCATAGATCCTATGGGAAATTCCTGACTTAATAATTTAAATAATCAACCATGCTTTTCATCTAAAAATCGCAATTTTTAGCTTCAAATTAAAATGAAGGTAATGGTGCACAAACGTCGCATCTATTTGTGATCTTTTGCATGCACTTATGTACAGATGTACTCAAAAACTTGCACCCATATGTAGGATACTCAAATCATATCAATTTCCACACATTCTAATCACATAAAATATAACAGAGGTTATGTAAAAGTAGTGTGCCATTTCCATGTAAATATGCCACTTCGCCAAGGCATTAAATAGAAAAGGTGCTATCAAATTTGGACTAATTTAGCACTAAATCTTTTGGCAGTCGTCAGCACTCCATTTCGTCCTGCAAAGAACCATCAATGCGACTTGGAATGTCACAAATTAGCTTGTGACATTCATTAGGTGGCTATGCAAACTAATTGCCAGCTCGCCTCGACATAATGGTGTTAACTATGAGAAATGAGAACAACACTATAGCAGGAATGGCAAGGAAACATGGTTTACGTATAAGCGGGGCTGCGCATAACAAGGCTACGTCCCTAACATGTATAACAGGGTTATATAAGATAGTTTGCATCATTAAAGATTTTTGCACAAACTCAAAGTTAAAAGAACAATGTGTAATCTAAACTTGTGTTTTAAAACTTACTGTGGGCATTGTTCTTTGTGGCAAAAAGGGGCCTTCATCAGTTCTAACAGGTCGGCGTACATTTCGCTTGAGCAATCCTTGAGTTTCTCTGGGAGTGGCTACCAACATAGCCCCGCCTCTATATCGCGAACCTGGGTAAAGTCCAGGTGATACTGGCATTGGCGTCGCAGCTGGTTGCGGGGTAGGCGTGGCAGTTGGAACAAATCTGCCACTCATTGAAAATTGACCCGATTGATGATTTTGCGCTCGCTTGGCTATGTAAGAGACAGCGGCATACTCAAGCAGTGAGGCAAAAACCATTACAAAGCAGGTTACCAAATAAACGTCAATGGATTTCAGATAAGAAATTTTCGGCAAGGATGCATTTGTACTTGATATCAAAGTGGTCATTGTAAGAACTGTGGTGATACCAAGAGCGACTCTGGCGGAACAGCTGCCCTACTCAGCCAGAAGGAGACCCAACTGATGACAACGATTAGTGTACTGGGTATATAAATTTGAATGAGATAATATCCCATGCTCCTTTCGAAGTAAAATTCCACTGAGAGACGTGAATAGTTTCCTGAAAAAGTAAGGATTTGGCATGAATTTAATACATGTACATGGCGATGACATAGAACAAGACTAAGCTATATTGGCAACTTTGCATGTCTGCAAGCTAGTACGGCCATAATGAATCTAAGGCATCCGACTGAAGGCAAAACATCTCAATTATAACTTGCAGCCATTCGAAATTCGCAATAGACATACCGCAAATTTCCTTGGGTGTTCATTAAATGCTAGTTTTTTAAACAGTACTACCATGTCTTCTGCATTATTCCGCTTTTAATTATTAATGTATGCTGCTTTTGCAATTGAAGCACAATGTGAATAGAGTATTTAAATCATGAGTTGCATCCTCTATTGAATAATGGGAAAACTTGAATAGCTGCCATTTCATACATATCAGGAATCACAAGTAGGCTATAATTCACATCTTTGAACATCGACACAACTTCCTGTCTAAACTTGCCGCCATATCGGGAGTAAATTACCGTTGGCAATTCTAGATACACGCACTGCTGCTGAAGGAAGCGGTGATACCGGATTTCTCAGCGCAATATTTGTTAAACGACGAATAACTCTATACAATACGACGAATAACTCTTATTTCATGTCTAGTTATAAAGAACAATAAAAATGAAAGCTTGGACTACCTGCTTATGTAAATGCCAATCCGAAATAAGTCAAACATAAGCTCGCAATAGAACGATATAATTTTTTATTCCATTTTTGTGAAACCAGTTTATCGAAGCGAGTGCGATTAAAAAAACAACTTGTCAAACCTGATCGAATGATCGATCTTACCTGCATCCATGTTATTTTTACGCTTATAGTGTGTCAGTAAAAGTTGAATCATGAGTCTTGGACAATGGGGTACCTACGATTCTTGGGATGCTGCACCAAAGATCTTGAGATACATCTAAGGGCAAAGACCCAAAATTGACTAGCATCTGCTAAATATAAACGCATCTACACTTTGAGTTTATTAATAATGAAATCAGTGATGAAAAGCCATTGATTCATTTGAAATACTCGTGGATATATTCAAAAATATGCTGGTACAATTTGCAGTCATTCTTCTAGCTGGTAAAGCCAGAATACTGCACGCTGATAACAATTAAGAAGATAACACGAATAAAAAACTAAATGTGCCTTGCATGAAAGGAGCAGTTCAGACACAGAAAATCCACGTGATGCACTTAATAAATACAGTCCTGCCCAGTAATACTGATGGAACACTAACTGTATACAATTTCTGTCAGATATTCTGCTCTCTTGAATTTCAATTTTCTTCGTCGTCTTCCTCATCTTCTTCCTCCTCAACTGATTTCAAACCTCGATCGAGTAGAGGATTGTTATAAATTTTTCCATGGAGCTTCCAAGGTTTGTTGAGTATTTTCATATCCGTGATGTATTTAGTAACTAAGTTCTCGAATTGATTGTTAGATAGATCTTTGATGTCATCTATCTTGGCCGCTGGTTTGGAATCCACAGAGATAAAAAAGACGACGAAAATCAGCAGAAGCCCAAACACCGCAGGTGTATTCATGACTAAGCTTGCAGACGAAATATGAACCAGCCAAGCAGTTGTGCCTTTAAGTGATAGATGAAGGTAGACACGTAAGTCATTGGTTTGTTGATTGCATCATCTTAAGGGTGTGTTTCGAGTAACAAAAGCTGATCATTCAAATGGTGTCTATAGGATCTGACTGAAAACAATGTTCTTTGTTCAATTCTGTAATGCAGTTTCGGTCAGCAGCAATTGCTTAAGCTAATGTAACCAATAATTAAAGACGTCAACGCTCTTCATATCATCCTGCACGTATCAGCTTTTCGTGCTGATTCGATGCCTTTTCTGTGCTAATGCTCAACTTTGATTCGACTTTGATCTTATTGTCAAATTACTCTTATACAGTTTTCACATACCCGGCTTGTAAACCGATGACGAGGTCAAGAACTTTCAGACCAGCGCATGGCTTCTCTCTCTCATCATCTTTGTGGGATAAATCCATAATGATTTAAATTTTATCATTTTTTTTCTCACAAACGAAATGAAGAGTGAAATGCTGAGGAATTCTGTTGTGTAAAAGAAATGTATTCAAGTCGCATTTCGTGGAAAACTACATAGGAGAAATATAACTTCATAGCACAATTCATGAGTCATCATTTTGAACATTTTGATTCATGATTTGTCCTTCTGACATACAATAACTAAACATCTTTTGAATCTTGCAAAGAAATTTTGGAAATGCAAATGCATAATGAATTGAATGTTCAGCTAGTGAATGATTCTTTGATTCTTTGCGGTATATATAATTACATATTATGTATAGTATATCATATGTCATATATATATATAAATATATGAGAATAACGAGTCTTTCCGTACGCGTTTCAAAGATTTCTATTCTCCATCATCAACGGAAATCTTTTTTCGCTAAAATCAGGCTCTTTTATTGTCAAATGATGAAATGTCACAGCTCTAGTAAAATATATTCACATTTGCCAATCATTCCAACTGCAAAGTCTGATGAAATATGCTCATCTACGCAGGGTGCCAAAAGTAAAACAGGAAGCTTTACACATGTTCAAAAGTTCAGTCAAAGTTCAGAGGGAACCAAATCATCATCTGCACTGAGTCCAAATAGAAATGCTAAAAGTAAAACAGGAAGTCTAGACATGTCACACATTCGCAAATTTAACAAGTGTAATCGATCCGTCCCTTTCATTCATGAGGTTCGGTGTCTCCTTTATACAAATCGTTTCTAAAATTCGATGCCATTTTGTTACTGCAATAATAAAAATTGTTCTCATTAGGAGAATTACAATGTGTAGTGACTTCTGTGGGCATCGGACAACCTTGTACATGTTCTTTAACTCTGGTTACAAGATGTTGTGTAGTTTCCTAATGTAGACATGTTTACAGTCAATACACGTATATTTATACACACAATTTGATTTCAAGTTTTGAGGAATACGATCCTTGTTATGAAAAAACACGCTAGTTTTATTCACCGAAAATATTGGATTAGTTACAATATTTTATGTTAATTTCCGGTTAATTTGGTAGATTTTTTCTTTCAAAAATTTATCTTTTCATTTAATAAATGTAAATTCAAAAAATCATACATATCACTTTGACTCATAAACATAAGCAGACAATCATCGACCTAGCACTTGGAGAAAAGTGGTTTCTATTTAGAATACAGTAATTTATCATATTTTGACTCAATCATCTATCTGTATGGTAAAAGAGGCCATCGGAGGTCCAAGATTTGACCCCATTGATATGCCATCAATCTGGCAGTATAACAAGCTGTTGAACAAAAATACAATGTCACTTACATGATATTGACAAAAGCTCTTTCAAACGTTTTTTGTTGAAGGGTGAAGACGCTTCATCAATTGTTGAAACTATATAATCAATAGTGCGTTTAACAGGTGTGCTCGTAAACAGGTTTGAACATCAAAGCTACACATAATGAACTGCTCATTATTACTGTTATTGAATTCTTTAACAGAATCAACAAAATAAAAAGTATCTTTAACATTGTGACGCCGCGGCAAAAGTGGTTTCAAAATCGCATCTAACCACTTTGACAGATTTGAAATATATGAGTCCTTCATGTTGAGTATTGGACGATACGGTGGGTTTTCTTTATCTTTATGGACTTTCGGCAATCCATATAACCTCTCAGGTTGAGATCCACTTGCCTTGATACTTTTAAAAATTGAATCAGTTATCATATTTTTCTTTTTGAGATCAGTCAACTTGCGATTAAACCTCTCTTCTTCCAAAATCTGCGGATCTTTAGTAGAGCGCTTGCATTCTTCATATTTTGCAAATTTCTTGTCGTTATCTGGAATACTTATCTTCAATAACTATTCCATTACCCCTATCAACTTTGATATGTATAGATATTTTCTTTTGGACAAATCTTTCAAAATCTTCATGCTTGTCTTTGGACGTTTTAAGACGTTTCATATATATATATATATAATATATATATATATATAATATATATATATATATATATATATATATATATATATATATATATATATATTACAGCAAAGTGTTCCCAGTCTTTTCATATTTCATGTAAAAGAAAAAGCACAGCTTTCCGGACTAGTTTCGATGTTTTTTATCACATCATCTTCAGCGGTAAAAGAGTTACAAACATCTGTACACATCATTTACATACTTGCTATCTATAATTCATTTTCAACATTAACACAACTAAAACACGATAAAATACGTCATTAATTGCATGTCACATGCCACTGACGTCATGCAATGTCATTTCGTCACCTTTCATGTAATTTCATAAATCTAGAGACAATTGATATGAACCATTTCGTTCATTCGAGAGGCAATCTTTGCTTTGATTCATGATTATAGTTTCAAGAATGAATGGAATTTTGTAACGACCTAGAATTCTAAAGTTTTCATATTTCGGTGCATGTTCATGCATCGAAACTTCAGTGGGAGTTGGGTAGCCTCTAAGATGCTCGCTAATACGGGTATTTAAATGTCTTTTGGATGCGCCAATATACCGCATCGAACAGCGGTCACAACTGTATTGGTAAACAATGTTGGCTTTCAATCCATCAGAAATGCTATCTTTATTTTGAAAAAAGTTTTGAAGTTTGAAAGTTTTGTACGCGGGTCTGATCTCTGTATTTGAGAGACTTTGGTTGATGTTGTGAATTCTGTTATTTAATTCTTTGACGCCCTCTCGAATGAACGGAACTGGTCAATAAATAATATTTTTGCTTCTGTCTTTGTCAGGGATCTCTTGTTGCACGACTGTCCTCTTTTTATCAATTTCTTTCTTTATCTGATTTATTTTTTCATCAGGGAAACCATTACTTATGAAAAATATCAGAAATCTTTTTAGATGCAGACTGAAAAAGAGTCTCATCAGAACAGATTTTAGAAGCGCGAAACAATAAAGACCGAATGGCAGACAATTTGTATTTGTCTGGAGCATAGGCAAAGTATGAGTATAAACTCCTGTATTGGTCGATTTTATGTGAAAAATCTATCTTGAAATTTTTTGATTGGAGAGTCACTTCGGTATCCAAAAATGTGATACAATTATTAATACTCTCTTCCATGGTAAATTGGATGTTATCATCCAAACTATTGACAAAGTTCAAAAAGCTTTTGGCTTCATTACTGTTGCGAAAAATGACAAAACAATCGTCAACAAATCGACGATAGAAGAATGGCAATGTGCCGTCGTACTTACAAAAATTGCTTTCGATCATATCTAGAGCGAAGGCAGCCATGGTAGGGCCAAGGTTTGAACCCATGGCCATACCGTCCACCTGATGAAAAAGATCATTATTAAAACTAAATAAGACATTCGTGCAAGCCAGATCTAACAAAGCTGTTAAAGATGTTTTGAAATAGGAAAATTGTCGAAGTCAATCAGCTAGTCAATGTTTTTATTAGTTCTTTTCACAGGAATGCTTGTGAAAAGGTTCTTAACATCTAAACTGAACAGCTGAAAGTTCTCATCAGGCAAGTAAAGACATTTCAGGCTGTCAACAAATTGAAAAGTATCCTTGAGATTGTATTTCATAGGAATGAATTTTTTAAAAATATTATCAAGCCAAAGAGCGAGATTAGATGTGTAGGAATTACACATACTCATAATAGGCCGGTATGGCGGATCTTCAGCATTTTTGTGGACTTTGGGAAGACCATAGAGACGAGCAGGCTGATTGAACAATTAATTTAGTTTTGGCATTTTTGTGCTCGGTGATTGACTTCACAATTTTTCCGAATCTTCTCAAGTCCTCAAAACAAGGAATTCGGAAATCACAGGAATCAGCTTTGCGGAAGCAAATCGGTGAGACAAAGAAAGACTTAAAATCAAAATCATCTGAAGTGACAAAACTTTATGATTCTCTTAGTGAGACTCAGCTAAAAAATTTTGAAGTCAATCACCGAGCACAAAAATGCCAAAACTAAATTAATTGTTCAATCAGCACATTCGAAAAAACTTAGAAATCTTGAATCTACTCAAAAACCAGTTGTCTCATCTCAAGACAAAAAAATCAATTACTCTGTTCTCAATATTTCGTCAGTTCCTTTGACTGATAATGAAAAAGAAGTTCTTGCTCTAGGTTTTTCGATGTGTTTTCCTCAACCCAAAATTAAGATTAATGAACAAAAAGCTGAGGCCGAAAATTTGGGTCTCTAAACTCAAGCATTTCGATGGTGCAGCCACCAACAATGATCTGATAATCAAAATAAGAAATGCTTTCAAAGTTACTTCAACAAACACAGAATATCCAATAATTGGAAATCTAAAATGAAGTCTCTATCCAAACTTGCCAAAAATAAGGATATTGTGGTATCCAAATTTGACAAAGGCAACGGCATAGTGATCCATGACAGAATCTCGTATGTGGAGAAGCTCCAAAGCATATTGAGTGATCAAAGTCGTTTCAAAAAATATAAACCTGACAAACGTTCAAAAAAAGAACCATTCATTTTGGAAGAAGACCGATTCAATAGGAAACTTCAAGATTTGAAGTCCAAAAAATTGATAAATGATGATATTTTTCAAAACATTCGGGCGTGTGGATCACAGCCTGCTCGTCTCTATGGTCTTCCCAAAGTCCACAAAAATGCTGAAGATCAGCCATACCGGCCTATTATGAGTATGTGTAATTCCTACACATCTAATCTCGCTCTTTGGCTTGATAATATTTTTAAAAAATTCATTCCTATGAAATACAATCTCAAGGATACTTTTCAATTTGTTGACAGCCTGAAATGTCTTTTACTTGCCTGATGAGAACTTTCAGCTGTTCAGTTTAGATGTTTAAGAACCTTTTTCACAAGCATTCCTGTGAAAAGAAACGATTAAAAACACATGCCTCGCTGATTGACTTCGACAAATTTTTCCTATTTTTCAAAACATGCTTTTTTTAAACCAGCTTTGTTAGATCTGGTTGCACGAATGTCTTATTTAGTTTTAATAATGATCTTTTTCATCAGGTGGGACGGTATGGCCATGGGTTCAAACCTTGGCCCTACCATGGCTGCCTTCCGCTCTAGATATGATCGAAAGCTATTTTTGTAAGTACGACGGGCACATTGCCATTTATTCTATCGTCGATTTGTTGACGATTGTTTTGTCATTTTTCGCAACAGTAATGAAGCCAAAAGCTTTTTGAACTTTGTCAATAGTTTGGATGATAACATCCAATTTACCATGGAAGAGAGTATTAATAATTGTATCACATTTTTGGATACCGAAGTGACTCTCCAATCAAAAAATTTCAAGATAGATTTTCACATAAAATCGACCAATACAGGAGTTTATACTCCATACTTTGCCTATGCTCCAGACAAATACAAATTGTCTGCCATTCGGTCTTTATTGTTTCGCGCTTCTAAAATCTGTTCTGATGAGACTCTTTTTCAGTCTGCATCGAAAAAGATTCGAACATCGAAACTAGTCCGGAAAGCTGTGCTTTTTCTTTTACATGAAATATATATATATATATATATATATATATATATACCTAAGTCTTCAACCTGCCTCACCGACACCAACAGGTTCCACGAAATCGCAAATTGACCCGTTTTTATCATTTCAACTCTAGTTTTTTGTGACACAGTATGCAAATATAGACCTTTGGCATCAACTCCGCCTAAAAATAAACTCATTTGGTGCCTTACCGGCTGCTCAATTGGACCCACCAGCCAAAAAAGCGATTTTCTTCAAATTCGGTCATTTATGGCCAGGGTTGGGCCCACAGAATGGGGCTAGATCATAGATTTTCACTGTGGTAAAAGATTTTATTGACATATTTAACCTTAGTCTCAATCACTGATTGAAGAAAAAATGATATTATAATATATATACCCGTATGCAAAATTCGATCAGAAGATCGGTATATTAGTATATGTATTTGATGCACATGTCTAGACTAGTTGGTAATTCATAAAAAAGATTTCGGATGATGATCTACAAAGCAACTTTTTTGACATATTTATGTTATATTATGGGTCAAAAATGCGAAATAATCTGGAATGTCTGTTTTATTTCAGTTCATGCGGGAAGTAGCTATTTAGACAATATATGTAGTTTTGAAACCGTTTGATTTTCCAGTTCTTTGCCTCCTGGTGGACTTGTATGATCGCCGAGTTACTTATAAACATTCATAACATTATAATGATGTTGGCAGATAACATCAAACACCTTTGGAATGCTCGAAAAAGTTGCTTGGAAATATACGATTTTAGTGGTCAATTACATTGTTTTAAAAGTTAAAAAGTGTGAAAAATAGGAATCATTCGATGTTCAGCAAGTCCAAAGCACAGCAGCATCCTTACATAGTCAAACTTGTACAGAAACAAGCTTAACTTTTCTTAGATATTGTTATTGGATGTTTATAACTGAGAGAAGAACACCAATATGCGTTACTAATAATTACCATAAACAAACTATAAGCAAAATATATTCTATTAGACAAATGTTTCGTCATAGCTATATTCTTTTGCCGTTTCAGAGAAACATATGTATCATTATTATACTAGTATTTCTGTGTCCAAGTACTCATGCATTTCAGGCCAGATTTAGAAATGTAACGTGATTAGTAATACAAGTTGCTAACGTTGGGGAAATGCATTACACTCTTCAGATAGAATGTTTCCCTACAACTACACACCAACATCATACAATTTGACGTATGTTTTATGTACTTATATTTTGATATGAATAATAGCACTTTTTATACCTCATCAAAACTAATAAAAATAAGGAAACTGAAGGATAACTTCTTCAATTTTATATTTTCCAAAATGTTGTGTTTAAATTTCATCAAAAAGAACAAGTTCTCTATAGTGCAGAGGCGGACGGGATTGAAAGATGAATTCGCAAATTTATCAGCTGTTGTTTACTGGTTTTCCATGTGATAATCGTTTTAGACGATAATTTTGCATAACATACTGTCAAATTTGAGCAGTTTAGTATGAGGAATTATCCCTGTATTGTTATTTTTTTTACTTATATTGATTAACATATTAGGTTGGAAAGATTTTGACGTAATGATGTAACCTGGACATTGTTTCGACCTGGTCTTGTCAAAGTCCAGCAGGTCACACATGCTTGTCCCAGCACGTGAACTTACATTGAAAGATAGACATTTTATAGGAAGGAGAAAGTTGAGATACAGGTCAACACGCGATAGCAGCGGCAGACTGTGAAGGTCACCCGATTACTCCATGGCAAGCGAAGATTTAATCACATGGTCTTTTGCTTGCCACATGTTGGAGGATTATCACGTTAATAAACAATGCCTCGAGGATACGTAAAATTGCGTTCATTGTAAGTTATGGCATACAATCTCAAACTTGCTGACTAGGTCATTCAGAACACTACAGCAACTGAGCACATATTCAGTAATTGCAGAGCTGAGAAATTCCTAAATGACCCATTTAAGAACCACTTGGGCTATGTGCTCCCGCGCTCGAAACTGTCAGGAGGGGTCGCGACGTACCGTCCAATATAGGATTAATCCACAACCACAACGAGAAGAATAACTAACAGAAGACGTGGCGGCATCTGGCAGACAATCTTTAGGAGAAGTAACAGGAATATCAGTTGGTCTTAAAATAATGATGGGTTTTTTGCGGCAGTAATGTGTACTAATGTTTATTGTAAAAGTAACTTTGACTCTTTGTTAACTTCTTTTTTTCTGTACTGTATTTGTTGAAAAATTCTCCTCTCAGACTCTTCGGTCACCCACGTCAGTCATGCAATTACCGGACCAACATGATTCATTAATTTGCTTTACGAAAACCATTACGAAACTCTTAAGCGACCCTTAAGGAAATAAATAACTTCCATCTGTTACTTATCGTAACTTCTTATTTCAGGTAGGTTTGTATAGAGTGGATTAATGAGAAATTGAATGGCAAGCGGCATGCATGCTTTTCAATGACTGTGAACGCCGAAGAGATGGGCAAATCGATCGAAAAGTTGTGAAAACTGCATGGCAAGATTCTCCAGGGAAAGTCTTTGCCGAACAGATAAGATAGTAAACTTAAACTAACTAAACAGTATTCTTGCGTTTGACATTTGAAGTTACTGAATATCACAGTAAGTCGGTCTCGAAACTACTTTTTTTGGAAGAAAAATTGTCCAACTCCTAATTTTCACTTGGAAAAAGGTACCCAAGCCTCCCATAGTATCGATTTCCAAAAAACTAAGAAAAATATATATTTTCTATATATATTTGATCATTTGTTAAGTAAATGGGACTTTATGATGAATGTGTTCTTAAAAAATATTTGTATTACAGTTGATTAAGTAATAAATTAGAGTGTAGATTATTTACTTCAATCCTTTTATACTTACTGTTTTCAGAAATTTTCAATTTTTATCTATAGTGACGCTGATGACGGCTGACGTTCCACCCACAGCCATCTGACTTCGAATATGAGGTAGAACCCTCAGAGATGAGGATTCTGACCGTAGAACAAGAACAACAAGAAGACAGCATGAAAGAACGAGAAAGGACCAAGCATGAAGAACAAAGGAAGACCAGGCATGAAGAACAAGAAGAACGGTGCAGGCCTAAGAGGCGTTGTAAAGAGGAACGGCTCTAAAACAACATGGCCCAAACTTTTTGGGTATTGAGATAATATTAGAAAACATGAGAAAAAAGAGTTCTGTACACCGCTTAACGGAAGTTGATGTGTGGCACTTAGATAAGTATTTCGGGAAGGTTGTGGAGTATGTGAGTATAACCACTGATTGGATAAATGTAATAGATAGAGTTGTGTAACTGGATTAGTTTTTACTCCTCAGATAAGTAATTGAGAACCTCGATTTAGAGGGTAATCATGACTAGGCTTATAGCATGAATCATGTTTAAAAAACTATATTCACATTTATTAATTTCATCGTAGATAATATACTATAATATATAATATAATTTCATCGTACCGTAAATACTCTCCTATAAGTCGACCCCCGAATTTACTGCCCAAATTATAGGCATGTTTCCATAGACCCGCCTATAAGACGAGATGAAAAGATTGAAGATTTTTGTAACGTCAAGTTCGTCAGAAATAATTTTAATTATAATCTAAGCATCGGGTAACTCAGTAACTGCGGTTCAATGACGAATGAAGATCTGGTCGTGTCGATCTGGAAGCAACCGTCGATTGAATATGAAGAGGCTATGGATTGGAGTATTGCGCGCGCCACCGAATACTCAGAACTGCGATAACAGAAGAAAAATGTTATGATTTTAATCGGACCCGTCTGTAAGTCGAAAACACCTACTTTTGGAGATGAATTTTGGGCATAAAAAAATTCGACTTATAGGCGAGTATATAACAGTACTAAAATGATGAGAGATCCATGCTTGGGTCAGACATTCTAATTTATGAAACAGGAAAGCAAGTACTTATACATACTAATCAACCAATTAATTTCAACTACTGAACGTAGTCATTTTTCAGGGTATGAATGTGCCGTTCAGCTACTTGGCTTTCCTTATTTACATAAACTTTAGAATAATCCAGTAACTAAAAATTAGAAAGGTTGTTTCAATTTAATGAACCTGCCTCTTATTAGATACCCAATATGGTGTTCTTGTGTTTCACTTTACTGCATTAAATGTATGATCGATGGGGAGGTATTTTGAGAAGGAATAAAGGAGATAAAAATAATAAAGGGATTACTTCATGATTGATGGGATGACTTTAAAAATTAAATACAATTATGGTTTGATTTTTTGTTACATTTCAATCTCATTATCAAAAAGGTTAGTTACCAGTACCTTTATTTTCAAGATTTCTGTCGAAAAGATTATGGGAATTCTTATTGAGTTAAGAAATCTTCTGAATGTTGAACAGAGAATTGGGAACTGTGAGTTTTAAAAGCTCGTTTTCTTCGTTTTGGGTACGGGTTTAATAATGTTCCTCGCCCTCACATTAGCAGATTTTGAATCTTGATGGGTTACTTGTATATCCACTGGATTTCAAATTTGCGCTTGTTGAGGGTCACAATCGGCATTCTAATAATAAATGTATGATGTGTTCTTTCAAGTTCTATAAAAATCGATTTTCCAAAATTATAATGCAAAATACAGGTTAGGCCTATCTATCACGCAGTCCTCAACCATACATTGTATATTCCAGTACATCTAAAAACGTTTAACTCGTGCCTCAGGATTCAACAATCATAAAATACTCATTCTGTAGCTTCGTAACGGTATACCCGTAACTGAATTGTCGAAAACCAAATGAGGCTTAAATATTGTTGTCCACCCCGAACTTGTTCCATCTAGATACTGAGTGTTTTCACAAATGCAGAAGCCAATGAGCTACCAAATGAACCTTTGCAGGATATTCACAAAACTATCTGGAAGATCTTATTCAGACGTCAACATAAAAATATAAATGTAGGCCTGATGCGATCAATCAATCTAACTAATGAGGACAGGATGAAGATCTTATTATGTGAGGCAGGTGATATTTATGATTTGAGAGATGTCGGTTAAATATTAGAGAGGCAGGATGAAGATTTAGATCTATCTATAAACTCGTGAGGCAGGTTGCAGACTTATGAGGCAGGATGAAGGGATCGTGAGGCAGGATGAAGA
Organism: Prostheceraeus crozeri; assembly: GCA_907163375.1. Classification (NCBI taxonomy): domain Eukaryota; kingdom Metazoa; phylum Platyhelminthes; order Polycladida; family Euryleptidae; genus Prostheceraeus; species Prostheceraeus crozeri. Next base: position 23,560 of record CAJQUW010013313.1, on the reverse strand, counting down.
CTTATTATTTATGGGTGAGGCAGGTTGAAGACTTGTGAGCAGGTTTGAAGACTTAAAGTGAGGCAGGTTGAAGACTTAGATATATATATATAGTATATATATATATCTATATAATATACCAGTACGATACAGCCAAAATCATTTATTGAAAAATGAACAAGTACACTGGCATTTCCTTGCCCCCCCCGAGACCCCCGCTCTTCTATTTCCTCTTGAAGTAATAAATATGAATGGACAAAACTAATTCAACCTCATTCCGCTGAGGTTTAATTTCAAAAATTATATGGTGTCTCCTTTCTTATCTCACGATCTTCTTTTATTCGCGTATCAAGCTAGTTGATAAATTGGAGCCACTTGGAATTTGACATCAATTGGGGACATTGACGAGGACCTAAGGGGACGTTAACTCTGAAAGCGTGCAGCCGACCTGTGTGGCGAGATTTTTGTTGTCTTAAGCGTAGAAGAGGTGATGAATTACTTACATGGGCAAGCATGTTATGTAACAGGCATTGATACCTGTTCGCATAGAAACCTTAATTCCAAAATGGAAAGTACGGGTATATAGGAGGCAAATTAAATAATTTACAAAATTTTACAAAAGAATTCCTATAACGAAGTTTTTGTGAATGTGGATTGAAGTTGTATGTCAGCCGATTCATTGACCTATTTTGATTGGTCGCACATTGAACAGCGTCCTAAGTGGCGTGAGTACCATATTTTTCTATAGGACGAAACAATTTCGACATATTTTGTTGCGGAATCCAAAACAGATTCTGTCTCATCACGAAAATTAATAAGAGCAATTTTCTGGAAACTCTTCTGTTCAATGCGAGATTATCATGCAGCAAGTAATCAGTTTGCACTACGGAAAACACGGGAATGCATATGTCAATATACTACGGATAATTGCTGGTTATAGTATGAGGAAACATTACACCCTTTGACAACCTTTTTTATTGCATTTCTTTCAATATAAATATAGGGCACAATTGAATTCTAAAATTCCATGCCAATGTGCATTCATGAATTCAATGTTCAGTATCTATTTGAATTAGATCTTTTGCTGTAATTAATTATGGCATTATAATACTGACTTAACTAAGTCGCCGAGTCAAAATCGTATGAATTATGCTGACTTATTTTTGACGATGAAACTAAGTCGCTGTCATCGTTTGTGTGAAGTTTTGAAAGGTTTCGTGGCAACTTTTACACAAGCTTTGTTTTAGTTCATCGAACTTTGAGTGACTCAGACTACGTCAAGGAATTCCCTTGGTACGCCAATAAAAAATTACATCTGACTGTGACGGTACGATGCCAAGTCACCTCAACTTTCAAAACTTTTAAATCGTTCGAGGAATGTTCACCGAAAAATAAGAGAGACCAACGTTCTCACAAGTGAAGAATCGGACAATTAAATGAGGCTTCCTCGTCATAAAGTGATAATTGAGGCTCCTTTTCTAATAGTGTGACACAAGAGAGGACCAAGGAGTGTGCATCAGGGCTAAAATCACAAACATGAGAGCGGGTCAATTCAACCCGGTACATTGCCAACGGACAAGATGTGGGAAATAATGAAAAATTGCAAAACAACATGAAGCAGGAAGGTTGGATAGGAACGTAGTGGCAAAGGAAAACAAATCTGCCGAGTATGACTAGGTGGAGGACCTCCTATATAAGATAGTAAGATAACGCAAGCATTTGATGGGTCCTTATCATGGAATAGCCATGACCAAAAACGGTACTAAATAAAGACGTCAACTTCCATTATCAACCAAACAGACTACCTTTCTAAATGTATACTGTACGAGTAATTGTAACAGAGATTAGATAAAGAAATCTACAATGTAAGACAGGGTTCCTACGCATTCTGAGTTTCAAACTTCCTGATATTCCCTGACCTTATCCCTGATATAAGTAAATTGATGTTTACACGTATCACCATTACGGGCAAATGTTCTATAAAAATATTCGTTAGAGAATAGCGTTAAGGACCTTTCGTACCGTACACACATGATAAAATCTTAACGATGTATAAATTTGATCGGTCTAGGGGTTTTGGGTGAATTCGATAACGTCCATCCAGATACATGGTTAGATGTGAAAAAGGTATCTAGATAAATAGGCATCTGGCACAGAAAATGGATTACGGGAAATATCTGGATACCAGTAATGAGTCTGTTTAACCCTGCGTAACACATTGTTGACTGTTAAAAACGGAAATATTTATTAAAGTTAGGAGCGTTGAAAATTCAGGGGCCTATATATAAAGCTAGATTTGCGTTATAACGGTAGTTGACGTCATTTTTGATGGTCTAGAGTATGTGCTCATGTACGACAATAGTTATGTTAGGCATGGTCAAATTAAGCATGTCAAAAACAAGAACGCAAGGAAGGCAAAAACGGGGGTTAACAGAGAGTCCTGCGGTTAGATAGGTTTATAGATATTTGGGCCATGACACTCGAATTTGCAAGATTCAAGAGTAGAATGAATAGGACGGGGTTAGGAGCTATGACAATAATTTGCCGAGAGCTTGCTAGGTCTGGAAAAACATGTTCAATTTCCCGAATATTTTCCCAGCCGGTAGGAACCCTGGTAAAGAACGTTAGTAGGGATAATGTAATGTCATGGTAAATGTTTAGCTTAACTATCACAGTACATCCAAATATTAACAGATCTGTGAATGAATGTATCAACAACCAAGGTAGTGTATCGTATTTAGTAGGACAATATTTAATGTAGAATGTAAAAACTTAAGTATAAAAAAGCAAAATTATGGGAAGGGGAAAGATGGGTATGTTGACATGTGGCGGCGTATGAGGACGAACATATTTCAATTGGACTTGAACGAAATGCTGTAGGCGCGTTATGAATAGAACTCCGCTTCCCAGTTGGCTAGTTCTGAGGAAGGCACCAACGAGTGACGATAACAAATTGGAGCAATCACACTACGTATTCACGGACAATAGTCACATGAAAACGGGTGCACCACATCTTCAGAATGTGAAGTGGAGCGGCGAGTTTATCATTCAGGATGCAAGAGATTCAGCATGGAAGGTGAGCAATGATTAGTTAAACTATTCGATAGTAACTGTATAGATTTACAAGTACTTTCAAATGGCATTATCAGTTGTGTATGTAATGTAAAGGTCTATAACCCTGAAAAACAGAGTTATTGTAAAGTTATGTGCATAAGCTGGGTTTTGATGACATATGCCCAAATTTCAGTATGTCATCATACACGCATTCGGATGTATAATACAGATTCCCCTCCACAATATTATCAAAAAAAAATATAACATGCTACTCTCCCAAAGTTAGGAAATCGATACTACCTACAATATCACTACTATGGTCATCAAATTAATTCTTTTCAGAAGACAGGAAAACGTGGGAAAAAACCAGACAAAAACCGACCCAGGCAAAATTTCAGTGAGGATGATATGCAAAATGCGATCAACAACAGCCTTTGTCGAAGGCAAGATGGGCTTGATTTGAAAGCCAGCCGAGAGTTACAATGGTTCTCGATAAGCTACGCTCACGAAGAAGGGTAAAAGTGCAAAAAATAAGCACTGCTACTCAGTGTTACAAGATTTTTGGGAGGTAACCGATGTCAAAGTCATCCGAAGGAGATCGAAGAGGAGCATGTTCCAATACATTTTACTGATGGAGAAAAAATGAACGGGCACTCTTTAATTATGAGGTCAGAAAACTAGCTTTTTGAGTTGGCAGTAAGAAACAATAATCCCTGAAGCCCAGCATCAGATTTAATATGAGCAAAAGAATTGCTGGTAAGGGACCCGGATGAAGGGGAATCGATAGAGACATCCGAATCAGTTCCCTTCGAACTCCGGCACGCAACCTCATTAGCAACGGCTATGGGATTTTACCAAGGAAAAAGGTCACTGAGTTATTTCAAACTGTCACAAAAAAAAAAGAATCCGGTTAGATGTCAACTAAGTGGCAGCCAGAAAAGAATTTATAATGAGGAATGAGGCCGGCGTCTCCACAGTATCAAGGCAAGTAGGCTCACAAGTTTTTGGCCGAACGGGATAGCGACAAGTTGGTGTTGTGAAAATGTGCCGAACGTGGACCAAATGTTACGGTTAGCTTGGCACATACGAGTGTCTTCAATACAGGAACATTCATTTCAACCGATTTCTCATAATTCCAAGGAAAAGATGCGTCCACCACCTATGCACAGAATCAGCACCTCACGGAAGTCTTGTTTTTACTTTCAGGAGAGTGGGCTGGATGGATTCCGCCGACCTTTTCGTCCGGTACTTGGAGTCACCATCGTGCACCACGTGGAATACCTTTCGGCAGATTTCGAAAGCTCTTCTAATTTTTGGATGGGGCATCACACACGCATCAAAACGACAGCCGCCATAGGACCATTTTGCCAACAAAATGGCATTGTCCTACTGTGGCTTACCACCGCACACTACACACAAGTTGCAACCACATGAATGTTTCTTTCTTTAAAATCGCTCAACCCCAACAACAACAAAGCTATCGAGGAACTGGCTGAGAGAATCAACCCAGGCCGTTTGTCCTACTGTTCATCAAAAAACCCACAACTAGTGAGATGAGGCGTATCGGAAAGTCAGCCAGCGCTGCAACAGCGATAAACGGATTTTCGCCGCACTGGCATTTTTTCCTTCAACAGGTGATGTGTTTGGAGAGATAGATTTGCTGTGACCAAGAATGCACTCAGTGGAACCAACACAGAAACAACCATTATTAGACCAAATGACATATTTTCCGTTCCAAATTTGGACAAACCAAAACTTTCTGAAGAACAGGGAAGAGATAAAATCCTGACTTCATTTCCTAAAGACAGTGCGGATGTGGAAGCTTCTACGGAATCTGGAAAAAAAGACGTAAGTGCCCAAACGCATTTTTTTTACTTCTTCTGTTTTTCTGCAATTTCAGGTCGAAGAGGAAAGAAGAACAGTGAAGGACTGAGGCCTTTCGGACATTCTTCAATACTAGAAGAGTTGAAACGATCTTCGGTGACATCGACGGACTAAAGGAAACAGAGAAACAGCCTCAGAACCATGCAGCTAATAACAACATATGTTGGGGCGTGTGCTTTCGCAAGATTGGAAGAGGCCGACGAAGACTGGTTCCGGTGCAATGCCTGCTTGACACTGGGCTGTGAAACATGTTTTGTTCATCGAGAATGTCTCGTTTGTTTGACCTCGAGTTTGTGATTAACGTCCTTTGACGTTTACGCTATTGTTTTTTAGTTATATGAGTTTTTGAAAGCAATATATTATGGCAAATAATTTAATATGTCATCATACCCGCAAGATTTTAAAATAAACGATTCACTACTTTTCAGTTTTTAGTAAAAAAATAGATGTTTATATAAAAAATAAACCATAAATGGGTATAACATCTACTCGATGATCATACGTAAAATGGATTAGGTAAAAAAAATTGAAATTTAGTTCAATTATTATGAAATATTAGCCATTACAACTAAGTAAGTCAACATACACATCTTTCCCCTAACTTAAATGGAACCACTTACTGTAACCAATGAAAGTTAGGCCTATATTTTTTACTATATGCCATCATTTCAGGTTGCCAGAGTGATGGAAGAGAGTTCGCGGAGATCACTACACAAGCGCACTAACCCTTCCATCAAAGGAATAGACGGCACTAAGAATCGTCATCACAAGACATGAGTCAGCAACCCTCCTAAAAGACGACTTGGCAGGATCAGCAATGTACGACTGCGTCAACAGGTATCAGAAATTAACAGATCCAAGTACTCGAGGCCGGCAAAAGGGTAAATCTTAGCAATTAGAACACGGCGTAAGCTGCTACAGGAAAAGGCAGAATCTAAAGCGGAAGAAACGGTATCTTTAATAAATGCAGCAACCCCAAACTGAACCAAAATATGGGGGGGAGTATTTGACAATGGAAACTCTTATCGGATTAATGTGAATCACTTTTGTAATTAATAAGCTATGAACATGTGGAATTGAATATTGTTTTTATTTTTTTTCCTTGTTATCATACACACATGCAATATGAAAAAGAATATTTTATTGCCATGAAAAACATAAATTAATGTAGAGGTATGGTATAATTATTTAAATCTTTCACTAATCATATATTTCGTTTCAAAGAAAGTAGAGGCCTATTTTGCAAACTCGGTATTATTAACAAACAAATTGATTGTTGAATTCCGGGAATGCCTGTGTAATAGCTTTCAAAAGATAGCCCTCTCAATAACGATTTATAATGATAATAAAATAAGGCCACTTGTGACAAGAGTCCCTTATGAATAAGTTTAACCGAAGATAAATACATTTAACAAAACGTTACTGTCTATCGTATATAGAATTTCATAATGTTCCTTTAATCGTTTCTTCTCCGTGCGTAGTTTAATTAAATGTGTGGATCAAATCCATCGAAAGTATAAATTCCAATTAGTAACACCACCAACGGTATCACACTCAACTTGATAGTACAATTCCAGATTGTGCTACATTGAACATTTAAGAGAAGAAAAAGTATCCATCAGAAACTGTCGCAGGGATTGTGCCGCTCCGAGTGCGCACCATCATCTGCAGCAGCGACTTGATCATCCTACCTCACTCGCCTGCCAACTACAACATCCTCGAAATCCCTGGCATAGTCATGTCCCGTTATTGGCAAAGTTATGGAAGAATCATTATTGGCCGATAAAACTAAGAGTTGGAACTTTTTCCGTTGGTACACCGCATCTCATCGTGAACGAATACGGAAATCGTGTTTTTAAAGCATTTCCAAAAGCACTCAATAGTTACACTCTCGTTCTTTTAAGTGAGAAGTGTTGTAGTTTTGTCTTCACTCATGACTTCCTTGGAAATGGAGACTGGAGTCCATCAGCCAAAAATTCTACAGGGGTATCCACTGTCACCAAGTATAATTCCCTTGTTTTCTGGCCTGTCCACGAAATCATCCCCACAGTGTTTTGTCTGCTTCAGAACAAAACTATCGGGCAGCTACCCGGGCCAACGAATTGATGCGAAGATAAACTGTCGATTTGCAGATCACAAACAGCGCAGACGTTTATTGATGGATAGTATTTTCTATTGATAATATGCATTGGGATCTTCACGTGGCTTTTTTTGTAGAATCGGACGTTTGTTCGTATATTGCTCCCACTGACACGAGGAAATTGTGCCAATTTCAAAGAACTTAGCTTGAGTCCGTTGAGGTGTTGTCTGCCCTAAGTCTTTGTGTTCAATGGCACATTAGTCTTTGTGTCTGCCATACGATGAAACTCGTCTTTTCTTAGCGATTTTATTAGTGCATTGCATGCGCGGGGTGACAACTAGTGCTAACAGTAGGTTGGACTCAGATTTAAAGTATCAGCAACAGTAGCTGGAGAGGAAGCACTTCCAATACCGTAAAGATGCAGGAATTTGAATTGGAGGGGGGAGTGGGTCGTCTTTGGGGTGTGGTGAACATTTCAGATCATCGAATATTTGGGTCCGTTAGGAAGTCAATGAACCTGTAAAGAAATGATATGGTTCGAATATCGCTTACAACTGTGTTTAAGTCATTCACAGGCTATTGAGTGGACGTAATGTACGCTAGGTAGTAATACCAGTCGGAAAGTTATTAAATTCGTTTAGGAAATGTAGGCCTAAGTAATTCAAAAACAAAATTTCATGAGAGACATGGTAGCTTGGGATTATAATGATAATGATACATAATTGTCCAGTATAGCACAAGTCGGTTCAAATGATAAACTCTGATTTTGCTAGCAAGCGTAACCGCAAATTCTTTGACTTGAGGACTCATTTTTGGCTACAAACATATTTAGGTTTAGCGTTATAATTTTTTCTGATGAATTATATTATGATGATTTTTAATGCAAAAAAGAATATTACAAAATTCCACACAAGATTAGGCGTTATATAATCGTATTCATGATTTGAGTAACATATGAGGTAATTAGTGCAAGGTCTACGGTTATCTTTATATAGGCTAATAATCGTACAACGTTTGGAAATCCAAGATAGAGATTTACTGACCTCTCGTAAACCTGTAGGGCGTTGATAATGTCCTTCCTCGATAAATTGCTTTTTTCAATGTCGTTGGTTAGTATTTGATTATGTTTCGACTTTTCTCGAGTTATTGTATCGACACGTTCATATACGATGCCATATCGTGTTAATGATTGATTCTATATGCTGTCACTCGAAAAAAATGTATAACGGGGTTTGCTTTCAATGGCTAGCGGGGTTGTTGTGATTCGCTGAAGTTGTACACGAGATTTTTTCTCTCATTGTTTCTCCAACTTAGACCACCTCGATAGGTGTCTAACTTTTACAATTGAAAACTTTGTTGCGAGCTGAACGACTAAGTATAAATAAGTTTTCTCGGCATTAATAATAAGGTTTCCGTGGTCATGCGACTTAATTAGTCACCGACTTAGTTAAGTCGCATTATTAATCCAGCCTGGATTCATTCTCACCTTAAGAATAACAAAAAACAATTTTTTTCCACGCCCGTGTAGTTTATCGAACATTCAGTGAATCTTCTTTTTCTGTATCCTTGATAAATGCTGAGCCGAATTATTGAGCAATCATGGGTCCATAGTAGTAATTTGAATTTTTGTTATTCCGTATATATGTTGTGATTTTTATCGTCCACAGCGCAGCTATGCATGCTCCCAGAGTTTACGACCCTTAGACTATATTAATCTAGATTATAGATATCCCTGATATTGACATCACGTATATGATAAAGCACCTGATATTTAACTTTACACATTGAGATAAGTTCGAGTACTTTTAGATCTTTGAGTAGGACTTTCTTTGTGTAAAGTAAAATATCAGTGCTATATCTATGCGTAATCGATACTCTGAAATAAACCATGTTTCAATTTTAAAGTCCTTAAAAACCAGTACATTAACCTATACATGCGCTCTTACGGCATTTAGATTATGATATATCACAGATTTCAGTCTTCACACTTAGTAAAGTCTCGTTCATAGGACTTGATGTACTCGTCTCCTTCGGAGACCTGTACATTAAATCTATTGACTCGGACTTTTTCAACGTGTGTAAAACCTGATTTCAGGTATATCACATTTACTATATTTCTTCTTATAAAGCAGACTTTATATTATACTATTTATTATATAATAACAATGCATGCAATTATATTATATTATACACAACTATATTATAAGTGTAATACAAGGGATGAAAGAACAAAAAACACATATTATTTCACGAACAAACTTTGTGTACAGTACTTTTAACGTTTAATGTTCTGTACACATTAAATCTGTGTTTATATAGAAATGTAGATTTCATAGAAATCGCCAGTTCTTTAGCTTGCGGTGAATGTGTACAGGAAAAGAGATAAAGTACAGGGTAAGTGAAATAATGTGGCTAAATGTATACTTGCTGGTGGGAGGAGTTGTAGAAGGATATCTGTCATGTTGTTGGTGGACAGTGATTTGATTTAAGTTTGTCCCCAGTCTGACCAAATAGATATGATGACAACCCATGCATCGTGGATATACTTGTAAATTACATGTACAGTACGGTAACCTAATGTCTACAATGAGTTACACGGTGAGAATCTCCGAGCCAAGGCGAGGAGATTTTCTGTGTAACTCCGAGTACGACCGCTAGGTTACTGATATGTACCACGAGAAGACATGAAATATGCAATTAAGTGCCAATAATCAGATCAATAAACATAGATCTATGTTGCGGTCTAGGATGCTTTTTTTTAACAGACATTTAATTGAAACAAAAACTTGGACAATATCTTAAATATCACACTGATTTTCAGCGGAGAAAAGAAAGACATTGTTTTGTGAACTCAGCGGAGGAAATACAAATATATTATATTGAATCATGGAAATCTTGAGATTTACTCAAGACAGGGTCAATTATAGTCCATTCTTTCTTGAATAGGAAAGGAAGTCCACGGCCATGATCTATGCTAGTAGTGACTTTGATGTTTAGCTTTTTAAAACTTTGGACATTGAGGAAAAGCAGTAGAAAATGGTTAGGATCAAAAATAAGAAAGAATTGAAAGAAGACTCTAACAATGAGACGTTAGAAAGTCACGCTTTACTTCAAATGATTCATGCGAAGGCATGAATAATGAAAGTGGATCATGACTACCAGAGTAGGGTATCAAGAGAACTGAATGAGGATTGCCTTTCAAAAGTATGGAGATGAACTCTCTGTTTGACTGCTTACTTCATAGAGCTTCAAGGAAACAAAATGGCGATCTTATCCATTTCCTACATGGAAATCTTTGCTTTCTATAACAATATTATATCATCTAAACGATTAGGACGTTGACCGTAGGGATCCATCTTGAATGACGACCACTTCAACGCACTCACAGCAAGTTTCATCACATTTATTTCTTGCATTGCAATATTCTTAAATTCCTAAGCTACTGAATGGAGTAAAAAGAAAAACGAATTGCAATTGGCTCTAATTTATTTTGCCTACTCAAGCTAGAATTTTTTAACCGTGCGAAATAGGTTCATTTTTGTGACATTTAGAAATTTATATCTAGGTCTACATAACCAAACCACAGATGCAAAGTCGCACTGCATCGCTGGAAATGCATTAATGATTCACTGAAATCAATTGCTAACCGGGCAATAGTGTTTAGTGTATGAGTATCAAGTAAACGAACATGAAATTCAAGTCAGGAAAATCATATATAAGTTATGCATGTATAATTTGTGTAAGCCTGTCCACAATACTCAGAGAAAGTTGCCTCTTTGTATGTATGGTTTCTATAATAGTCCATAAGTATTTTTCATTCAACACCAAAAGCTTGAGCTATTAAGTATATGGTGCAAATCATCTAAGCAATATAAACTGGTAACGGAACGCATTCCATCTTTTATTTGTTTGCTTATTATTTCATTCAAAATACATATGGTAGGATCAATGGCAATCAGGTTATGATAGCAAATACTGTAATATATTTCTTGACTTTACTTCATTGACTACAAAATACCATAAATTTCTTAACAATTCTAATTGTTCTAATTAATCTAATTCTGTTTTAATTCCAGCTCCCCCGAATTATGGAATCAATTGTGGTTGCAACAACACAGTTGCTCACCAAATGCAAATTTCAATGCCGTGGACATACTACAACAAGCAACCATTTCTCTAAGCAATGAAAATCCAAGACACGTGATGCAGAAGACAAAGTACTATGCCTTCTTACCAATGTTTTAAAAACATTACTACTTTGACATATCTATGTCTTTTGGCCGGAGAAATATATAGTGAGAATTTTAAGTAGATATCAGGGTAATTCATCGTCAGAGTGGGGTTACATAACTGGAATGACATGTCACATTTGCAAGTAACATCATTTATGATAATGTCTACCCTGTGATGAGTAAAGGGCAAACATTTGCCATCTTTTGTCCATAAGCACTTTTCGACACCTTTTGTACATTCTCGTTCATTTCTTAGAATTCTAATCAGCGATTCGGTTGTCTGTAACAAGGAATAATTCTAACAATTCTTAAAAGAACGCAACACTTTTAATAAATGTGCTAAAAATAGGAGCTATTACTTTTATACAGATTTGAATTGTTTTGCATTGAAATGGTGAGGAATAATGTTAGAATTTATGTTATGTTTCATCATTTAATTCATTCTAGGAACGTAATTTCGGGCCTCAGTAATTGCAACCGTCAATAAGACTCTTTGGATACTGGAGCCTTAGCAAATTATTTATTAACTCGTTCAACTCCTCATCTTTCTTGTTTCCTCTGACAGGACTCGGCAAATTCTATAGGCCAAGGTGAAAGGGATATTAGTAACATGTCACGAATAGAACTGGTACATAATTGAAGCTATCAAGCACCTCATGATGAACTATCCTTTGAACAAATTGCCTTTAACTCATCACAGGGTCAGACATTATTAAAAATGATGTTACATGTACTTTTAAAAATAATTGCAAATGTGACATGTCATTCCAGTAATGTAATTTACAAGTATATCCTAGACGATCTAAAGGTCATAGCATCTATGTTGGTCAGTACTGGGGACATCACTTTTCAAACAGAGTGGCTTTGATAAGAATACCATATGACCACGCACCGGTGTTCAGTTTGTAAAAATATATATTACTTGCAGCAGGGTTGGAACCGGCCCGCCGTGGGCCGGATCGGTTTTTTGCCGGCCGGCTGGTTAATCTAATTAGACTGTTGACGACATTCAGTCTAGGAATAAATATGCTTTGTCAATCATTAGTACAGCACGAAGTGAATGTATATGTACATAATTGGAGATCAGCTAATATAAGTGCATGCTTTGTGATATAAATATTGGGAACTGTTCTTTAAACATTTTAGAAAAAGATAGCCGCAACTTATAAATGAAGTTCAAATCTCTCTTTATCTCTAATAAAGTTTCCAGAATCATATATTCTAGCCTGCATGAATTTTGGAAGCATTGCGTATTCCTCAACCTATCCTTTATAAAATAATTTCGGATCTTGAATAATATCACTCAGGGATGCGGAGTCGGAGTCCTATCAAATGATAGGACTCCGGCTTATAACTAGACCCGAAATGTAATACAATCAAATTTTTTATCCTCGTGCATAGTTGTCACTGTTTTGATGTCAACTTTCTGCGTCAAACAAAAGTACAAAGACACTGCTGCATGCAAGGCTTATAATATTTGAGGAATGAACCGTGGATAGTGAAAAAAAGGATTGTCCTTTTCACTCCGTGAGTAAGAAGACAACCTTCCTAGCCTCGATCAGACCTACACGCACCAAAGGTCACATCAGAGACCAAAGTAAGCTACTGTTTTGTTTGAGAACATAACCTCTTACCCTCACGTTAATCGTGTGTGATCCCTCCTACCAAAGCGCATATTAAAATGGAAAGTGTCCTATGAAATTGAATAGGACCTCCGCATTGCCCTGATTTCACTACATGGGATAGTTTATATAGCACGCGTAGCTTAGAGATGCAATGAGTAATCGATTCAATATAACCTAGGGCCTACTACCCGAACATTTGACACCGGATCCTGATAATTGCTTGATAAGCTAACTGCATGCGATACATTTTGATTGACGTAGTTACAGCAATACTTCCGCTTGATCTTGGGACACTCACTGAAATAAAAAAGTGATGACAACTTTGGTGATTTCATTCTTCCAGACTCTTATACGTCAGCTCGCGTTCATCAGTGCTAACTCAAAAGATTTGAAATCAAACTGTTGTGAGAGAGCTCCTCAATTCCACGCTACAAATCACTAGAAATTCCCTCACAGGTGAAGAAGCAAATAGCACTTCAGTGAATCACTTACAATCAAGTTTGCACGTCGCAGATGAAACATTTCGCAACATCAGCACAGTCAGTGGTCAACACTGTTTCATCTCGGAACTTTTGTCGCTAGAAAAACATTTATAATAATTAATTAGAACTTAGAATTTATTGACCTCTTAAAACTTTCTTGTGGAGGGCGAGATATAGATATACGCAATATTATAATTGCATCAATGGATATTAATTTTGATTATCTAGTTCTATTTGCTTGTGTTTGATCAACTTTGAAAACCCAGGTAATGTCATCATAAATTGTAAAGTAGGCCTGCAACTCAAAACAAGGATATCAAGTGCGAATAACTGCATTTTGTAATATTGCTTTGTAAAATGCAACTGTCGCCTTATACAGAGTTTCGGTAACACGCTGCTCCGTCCCTCCACATGAAAGGAAGAGTATATGATGCCTGTGTCCGGAAAGGTATGGTATACGGAACCGAAACTTGGGCTCTGAAAGTAGACAGTCAACAACGTCTGGAGAGGGTGGAAATGCGCATGGTAAGGTGGATGTGTGGCACGAAGCTAAGTGACAGAAAGCGAAGTGACGACTTGAGGGATATGCTTAACATCGAAGCAATATCCGATGTTATCCGTGCGAAACCGACTCAGATGGTTTGGTCACGTGATGCGAAAAGAGCCCGAAGACTGCGTCCGCCAAGTGTTGACATGGAAAGTAGAGGGAAGAAGAAGAAAGGTCGACCTCGGAAGACATGGAAGTGACTCTGTTGCCGCTGATCTCAAGCAGAATGGTCTCAAAAACGGATGATGCCAACGATCGTCAACGCTGGCGCGCTGCAATCCACAGCATTGGGAAGAATCGTCCAACCCTACGAAGTCGGAGAAAACGGACGTTAAACGCATAAGTGTAAGTATAAAGGTAGACTTACCATTCATGCACTTCATCCACATGCCATGTGGGATTGAAAAATCTGATGGCATAAGTTGACCAAATAATTTCTGACGATCAAAGCCTTAAACAAGCGGTATAGAGACGTCAGCCACCGTAACCATCCCCGACCGACCGGTTTTAATAAACAGACCACCGACCGGCGCCAAAAACTCGACCGGTTCCAGCTCTCATGTACAGCATTAATTCAATTCATGTGTTTCATGATGTGATTGAATCCATCAAAATGCCTTTCGTCTTGTAATTCAATATCCCACTCCTTCCAGTGTCTACTCAGTCATTTATTTCATTTATTTACTACACCACAATTATTTCACTTGAATGCCGCATGTTGTAATGTAGGCTAAGTTAAATCTTAAAAGTATATTCATTGCATATTCATCACTCCTCTGTACAGTTCCGTCATCAAGTATTTTATAACTTCCAAAATTTTCTATAGTCATTGTCACAAATGCCGTGTACATGCCCTTACCAAGTGTTTTGTGTTGAGATATAAACGTTTTACTAGAACATATCACAACTGAAAATTTTACATTACACAAATTTTTATGTTTCACATCAGCGAAAACTGCAATCCAGTGAAAAATGATATCCCGCTGTATCACGCCATGAGTAACAGAATTGTTAAAAATGATGAGATAACTGTGTAGATGTACAAGTCAACATGTAGAAGATCATTAATTCCGGGTTCGTTCTCCAAAAAATATTCGTGCCCTGAGCTATGAAGACATCATTTGTATGTTGGCTTTGTAACATAAACACAGAACTTTAAACTTAATTGTGGACGACACTGGTAGCCATTTTAGTCTTCCCAAAGTTGGGAGTAATATGGCTTCGAAGAGAAAATTTTATGAATCAGTCCCCGCGGCAAAATTCTGAGGTTTTTACAATAGGTGGATAAGTTTTCTACGGTGCACCAATAAACAAAAAATTTCCATAGACAATGCGTGATAAAACAAAAAAGTTATTAAGCGGTGTGCTGCTTAGGTCGATAGATAATGTCTCACAGAACAAATCAACATTGACATCAAAACAGTGAAAACCAGGCGAAAAGATGAAATATTTGGTTGTTTCATATTTCGAATCAAGCTATAGGCAGAAGTCCTATTGTTGTGCTAAGACTGCCACTCCGACTCCGGCCAAATGAGGACCTTAACTCCACATCCCTAATCAAAACATACGTGAATTTAGTTGTAAAAAATCGTAAAAATATTTAACAATATAATTAATTCAAAGGTAATATGCCTACAACACGAGATATCCTTGCTCAACCAGAACTCGAAACAGAATTTCGGGCAGGCATGGGGGCGCCCAGGTGTGTTTGGTGTGCACACCTCTAATGCAGACTGCAATCATTCCCACAATGACAACCGAGCGTGGTAATTTGGAAACACAATCGGGCGTGCCTGGGCCAGGATAATTTGAACTTGACCATTCGTTTGTGCTGCGTAGTGCAGAATCGAGTTCATGTTTCTTAGGTTTGCAAGCACGCGTGGCATGACGAATGCAAGCATTTTTGTTTCCATGAAACTCCCTTAGACGTCATTCAGTCGATGAATGTAAAGACTAGCGCCTTCAATGAGCGATTCTGTACAGAACAAGTTATAAAAAGCGGCGCCAAGGTACAAGGACATTTCCGGCAACAAGGACATTTCCTCCATGGTCGCAAGTCATACTTACGGCATCAGGTACATATATCAAATTCGCGCTTGCATTTTTCGAATTATGAATACGCATATTTTCTAATGTGAATTGTGCTTGTATAAATAATTCAAAAATTGCATTTATTGGATTTATTGCATTTGACGGCAATGTACTTACACAGGGACATCTACGATTAATATAAGATATCTAAGGGACGTTCAACTCCCATACCATGTACTGGACTGGAGGCCAGTGACTTGGTAGATTTGATTAATGGCGGTAGTGTTTGCACATCTGGATAAAACCGTGAGAGAAGTTGTAAACAATTATCCAGTACTCTAATACGCGCATTCATACAGGGAATCTGCTGAAGGAAGATTCTCGACCCAATCAAGATAATATTTAAGAATTTCAAAACTCCAACAAGAAAAAGCAACTGTCAGTAACAGCTGCAATATCAACTGCCAGTGATTGAAATTGTTCACCTACGGCATGTAGCATAAAGGGCTATTGGTGTGGATTCTGTACATTTCATACATGCCTATTTTTTGTGTAATTAGCAAGCTTATTGCAAAAAGATTTGCTTGCGAAAATCGATTCAGCAGTGTTTTTTGTTGGAGAATTGTGACATCTTTCTGGAAAATTTTTGATTATCTATTTTCTTTACTCTAAGGAGTCATGGACTAAATGATAACTGATCAGTGATTATTTTACTTGCTACTACAATCATTGCAGCAATATTTCAATGCCTGATTCATTGTTATACAAGTAAAAGACATGAATTAAATCTTAAGAAAATCTAACGATGATGCAATCAGAAACGAACACAGAACAAATTGAAACGTCAAAAATTGATAATTTGATTGGTATAACAAATGAGAATGGTAACAGCTAAGCAAGAATCGTTTGAATATCCCTTCCTTCGGAAGATCCTTTATCAAGATTTTGGTGGAAAAGTGCTGTTTTTCCAAGTGTGCTTCCTCATAATGAGTGGTTGCCGATGTCCATATATTTTTTTCTCTTATCAGACATCTCGTGATCATAGAGCATCACTTGTGACGCCTTCAAATTATATTCAAAACTCCGACGAACAAATATGATGTGATTGTGATGTCAGTGGTTAATTGCGAAGATCATATTGAATAAAAAAGCAAACCAAGCGGTGGTGATTGATGACTCTCCACGATTTTAAGGTCCTACCATATTGTGCAATTCAGGAACAGCATTGATACGGATTTAAGTTGATCACGAAATCCGTAAAAATTTCGTCGGTGCAGATGAAAACATTCGCGCATCACTGTGATAAAAATAGCCATCAATTTTCGTTTAATGAAAGTTAAGTAATTCAAGGCCGAAATAAATCACACATGTTATATCGCTTCATTGCTCTTGAATTCTCGAATAAAGTCCACCAGTATATACAGGCAGACGTTTTAGATAAGGCAATAGGAAAATCAATTAATATAGAAAGTCACAATTTATTTGAAATCGACCATCGATGCTTGTATGTGTATAATGTACATGTACACTGCACAGATTCTTTCGACAATTTCTCTTCAAGACTGGGCCGGGCGTATTAATTAGTATGTACACCAATACATTCAGCTGGATTCTGATGTATTTTACAATAATTAAATGAATTGTTTGCCACATTTTTTCTATGGTTTCATCCAGATACACACTACCGTAATCAATCAAGTCTACCAAAGTCACTGGCCTCCAGTCCAGTACATGATATGGGAGTTAAACGTCCCTTACGAATATCTTATATTATCCACAGATGTCCCCTGACTTACATGAGTCAATTCAAAAGTATACATCTGGAGAGATTTGAGTTACATGATAATTGATTAAGCTAATCTACATCTGTTTCAAATGTGCATCTGTTTTCAAAATGATTGTGACTTCTAAATAAAGTGGCCGTAGGTGATACATTTCAATAAAATATCATGGAAGAGATCGGGCATTGGGCCAAAATAAGTCCTGGTCCCCACTTTGTGTCAATCAGTGGGACACGTCAATCATTCTCTATTCGTACGGAGAAATTCAAAAAAAATTAAAAAACAAAAAAAATCCTTGAGCATCGAAAGTATACAATTTGAATATAAAAAGTAGAAGCATTTTTAAAAAGTACAAAATTCATGATATCACTGTGTCAGAAACTACATGTGGATAACATGGATCAATTTTTTCTCTTTGGACGTTTACCGCGGACTTTAATATTGAGGTAATCGAAACTCCTTTATCGATTCCACTGCTTCTTTGTCTTGCCAAAAAAATACAATATATCCTTAGTCGTGTAACCGACTGCAACGAAGAACAATGATATATTTCGCTAAGAATGACAAGTCACAAGGTTAAATTGGTTTGCTAGTAGGATATCCTACATGTAGATGTAAAAAATAGGTTAATAACATAGGTTAAATAGACCGAAACATGTCTCGTGGTGGTTAACATCTGTTGAGATTTGATAAATTTATCAATTGCCAGGTTACTTGTCTTAACCTTTAAAATTGACTATCAAACAATTTTATCAGAATATGGGATCAAGTTGCCGATCAACAAGCTTAAATGTGACAGACCTTAGTGCATTTTCATATAATAAATGCTCATGGTCGGACAGATTCAATTTTAGCATGAGGCCAAATAACCTATGACTTCTAAAAATATTCATATGTTGAAGGAGACAGCTGCCGTCGTCGACGCCACCTGGTCCGTGGTTCGATTCGTACATCTATGCATCAATAGATGCAAAAGTGTGTCACGTGAACTTAAATTGACATGTTACTGTCAATTTCAATATCTCGGAAGCTTTTGAGTTTTCATCTTTCAATGGACGAGCAATTTGTAGCATGCCAAACAATAATCGCAAGGTCAACAAATCGCAGTGTGTCTAACAAGGGTTCGCAAGTGATTTCAAAAGAAACATAAGTACGGCACTCCTGTTGCTGTATACTGACGTTTTTAGCCTTAAGTCTTATCTGTTTTGCCCCTGAGCGAAGCGTGGAACACGCGGAAACGTTGGGGCCTGTACATATTGTTTTTAGTAAAATTCTTTTAGCCAATAAACCTAAGAAAGACACCCCCGTTCTTTTTGAATCACTGTGCGACATGAAAAGTCTTCTGGTTATGGGCTATCATGCTCTAACAAGGTCATTTTCAAGTGAGAAAACTCAAAGCACTTCTTCTTTGACTAAGGTTCGAATGAAACGAAAACTGAAAATGCTTCATTCTTTAGGGCCAATAGCAAAGACTTTGCGTCGGTTTATGAATCAAAGGAATCATGAAAAATCGTAGCGAAAGTCCAAATCAACATTACCCTTTTTGAGGGTGATGCATTGTGACTGATTTTTTATGATATCAAACTTACCACCTCGCTCCAGAAAGCTTCAACATTTTAGGAACACTTGAAGCTGCTTTTACATATCAAATATTTCTACATCTTTAAAAGTGATGTTATGTGCAGATCATTATTTCAGTCGGCAAAAAAAATGACTAAAAGCCCTTATTTACATAAGTTGTTACATATAGTTTGCTCTTGAAAAAAAATCCTATGGCTAATTGTATATCAACAAAATGGAATCTAATATTTTCGATTTTCACACAGCAGAAACGGAGTACTGGTAAAGCCTGAGAGTTGGTCAGTAATGACATTCATATTGTTGACTATGAAATCGTCGTTGTTGCCAGCATTCTGAATTAAAGACCACTATGCATGTATGTAGCCAGAAACTTCTTCCCAAACTTTTACATGTATCATGAATCATAACCACTCATTCAATACATTAGTAATCATGCTAGGGCTTTTTCAAGCATTAATGATCCCTTACGCCCCGGGCCGCTTGCGAGACCTCGGTTGTGCAACTCATTGATGATTTCAAAATCTAGGCATGATGCTGTATTCACTGTCATATGGATATGCAGAAATTCGTTAATATGCTGATTAGTTTTTGTAAATGAAATGATGACAGATAGAAATTCACTTTCACATGCTTAGTAATACAGACTCCATAGTTTGGAATAAGCAGCAAAGCTATGCAATACTTCAAACAAAGGCTCCACGTAAATACTCACTTAAAGTAATCAAAATGTTTAATGCAATACGTATTTATGAATGAAATGTCTTTCGCAGCATAAGTCTTCGCATGCTGTCCAATATTTGAAGAGAATAATCACTATTCGCATAATAAAGGACACAACACTGTAACGAGGCCTTACGAATTATCTTTCTCCATAGATTCGGTTTCATTTGCGCTCATCATAGCGTTTGTGAGGCTTATCTGCATCCATAGCTTCAACATCATCGAGGCTACATCTTGCGGTGGTCTTTCCGCGCTTGCTTGTCTCTTCGAATATGCCCTGCTATGGCTGTCTTCAACATTGGGCTGCCAGACATTCGACAGATATTCCCGAAACCCAAACCTCCTCGAGGTTATTGATGCTTTTCAGTCGTGTTTTGGTTGAAAACTTTCTCAGGAACCTCTTTGTTTGTGGTTGAATGACCATTCTGATGCACCAATTCATCCATGCGAAAAGTCCATGTTTCGCGTGCGTAAGCCTGCCACTATAAACGAAGGTGCGAAGAACTTCCTTCTTCGTTTCAAGTGAGGATAAGCCCCCTGCTTCTCCATATTTTGCGAAATCCCCCTAGCGAGCCGCTAGCCAGTGCTATCCTTCTTCGAATCTCACTTGAGCACCTCCCTTCATACGTAATCTGGCTGCCATGGTAGACAAGGTTATTGACGACTTGTACCTCCTCATGTTGTATTCTTATCTCGACGTCAGGGTCTGCTTCTGTTCCCATGCACATGGCTTTCGTTTTTGCCACATTGATCTCTAAACCAAATGACTGAGCGTCACTACGAACCCGATCTCGCTCTGTTGAAGGGTCTCCGCACTAACTTCGATCAGGTCAATGTTGTCAGCACATCGAAGGTCGCTTTGTTTTTAACCAATCATCTGACACACCCCTTGACATTACCTGAGAATCGAGGAGCACACGTTCCAAATAGACGATGAAGAGGTTTCGATTACAGATACATAGTCAATAGAATTTTATATCATAAGAGGTCATCTCAAATATTGTCTTCCAGCATTAAGGTGTTGAAGCGAAAAAGAATTATCAGCACTGTATGTCACACGTCATGTGAAAGAAATTTCAAGATTATTCCTCACTATACTTTTGTTTTTCAATAACGTCAATAAGAGTGCTTTGAATTAAGATATTTCTTTATTCGAAGAAAAACAATGCATCAACTTCCACAGCGAAGCATATTTTGAAACCTTGCGCGATCATGATTACGTTCAGTCAATCTCAGGTCTACACATTTTCATGTTTGACATTGGGATAGTCGAATGATGAAACATGTGACTCTCATGACATATAGCCATCACTCAGAATTTTCCCTTGGTTGCGTTTGTTTAGTGTGCCGATCTTAATTTGTGGTGAATGTGCTTTCCTCTACCTTACCTTGATGAAGTCACTACCACCAAGCCCAGGCATTAATTCTAAGATGATTTGATTTTCATTTATCATGTGCCAGGTAGCACTGTTGGCAGCTTTGGGAGATTTCAAAAACGATAATCAGGGCAAACAAAGCTTTCCTTAACGTGAGTAGCTGGTAAAGACAAGCAATAAACTTTTCTGGTGCCAGCGTTTCTGCAATTTATTGAACGTCTTATAAATTATGTTTTAAAGAATTTTCTTCACTCATGTCACTAAAGCAAAGAAGTGCAGATAAATAAGCAACAATTATGAATATAGATGCATGACCATGGATTCGGTCCACATGCATGTGGAATATAGAGTTTGAATTCATCGTAAGACATCAAAAGAAAATCGGAATGCCCTCGGAACAATAGCAAGTTCTCATCGAGGCGGCTTGGTTCAAATCATAGAGTAAGTATATTAGGTAGAGTAGCAACTCAGCATTAAGTAAATCCCCACTGTCTATACAGTTTCGATTTTATTAAATGAACTATAGTTAAGACCCCATCGCCACATGTGAGATATGCAAATTTTCACAGTTTATGAGAAATTTATGCGGATTTAACTGATTATGATAGCAATACTGAAGGAATAACAGTATTTTACATTCTCCGTGTCATTTCAACCTTGGAGTGATAATACAGTTTTTTAAACTAGCAGGTCGATGGGTTTACTAATACTTCAGTGCTCAGCCTTATTAATCAGAGTATTTCCTCGAGCGTGATCATATCACAAACTTTCTGCCACTGAAAGAGCAAAATAACTTAATCAAAGACAATGTTCATAATTAGCTTTAAAAGATGTAGATGGGTCCACATTACTATATAGATTCAAGAAACGAAACACTAATTTAGTGAGTTATAAAACCATGCCGATGAAATTGAATCAAAAACTTGAAATTTCAGCCAAGAAGCACAATAAGATCTCACCTTTTCCTTGAGGACCTGGATCATGATGTGATTTATGAAATTTCCTTGATAATCAGCTCAATTTCCGCCTAATTATGGCACTTGATAGCAAATGTTCATTTCTTGTGACAATTAATAGGCTTCACAATACTTATATAGTGGTTTCACGTCATTAGTATAAAAACACAGGAATATTTTGCTAAACTTCAGCTTCTTAAAAAGTGATCAACTATTTTTAGACCCCAGGAACGTGATGTCCGCAAAAAACTGACACAGAAATTTTCACTATGCTGACATTTTTTTTGAGTCGACACTCAACCCACTCTGTACTTACTATTTGGCACAAATCACGTCATATTCACGCAATCCATTAGTATCAAGCACTACAGTTATGCTATTAACATCGTGCATGTTTATAACTAAGGCAAGTAATCTGACTTACAACTTTCGATCTCCAGTGAGCACGTTTGTGAATCCATTGGAAAGTATGTCAGATCCATCGGACACATCGCCGTCACTGTCAGCCTGAAAGTCAGGAAATACATCGCTATAATGGTTTAACGTCATTACTCCCCCTTACCGGATGCTTGGGCGGTGCTGACTCAGTCAGACTTTAATTTGATGTGTTGTGATCTTTTAGTCCGGATGCCCTTCTGACGACTTCCAATGACACTTTCGGGGCTCGACCTCTAGACCGAAAAATCACTAGGCCAAGCACTTAATCACTGTCCCAACACACCATTGATTAAAATATCAGTATTTCAATGAATTCGAATATTCTAGAAGATGGATAAGTTTTCAACCGAGAATGTAATAAATAAATTTTATGTTAAAGGTTCACAAACGTTTCGCCTTCGTCTTCTACCCCTTAACATCAAATTTATTTTTTATATTCTTGGTTAAAAACTAGTGTTTTTTTTATTTCTAACAGTAAAATCTCAACAACCGATGTCTGATCGATCGATCAAAAAAGCCATTCGTACAAGATGCATAATATTTATTTCTCTAAATGAAAACCAGAATTGTGAAAATAATGTACAGAATGTACAAATAAATTGTGAACTGAGGCAGTAAATTATTTTTCAAGAATTTAAGAAATTTAGAATCTTAAGAATTTATAAATAAGAGAATTTTGCAGAATTCAATGTTATAGCCTAGTTTGAAAATTTTTAAATAATCTTTTTCGACATCTTTATAAATGAGTTTTACTGAATTTGAAGAGCAGCAAAAATTACTTTTGTAAAGTATTT
>CAJQUW010013312.1:0-134899 GCA_907163375.1 Prostheceraeus crozeri | reverse complement strand
GAGATGTCATTTGAGTGGATCCTGCACATTGTGAGGCTTCTTATGGCCGGCATGCTTCACCTGCTCACCAGGTAAAACGGGGCGAGCAGCTGCTTGAACCACCCAAGTAGAGGCAGACAGTCGACACGTTGTTGCACCGGTCAAGTTGGCTACTCGTTGGCAATTTGTTGACGTGGATTTTCCGCTGTCGTGACATATCAATCGGAGCAGGCCTCTACTTACACCTGCCTTACGCTTCTTGTCATTCTTAAGGGCCTTAGAGTCAGAGTATTTGATACAAAAAGCTCCACGAAGACACAAATTTGTGTTACCATCGTTCTCAACAGACAGGCGATACAGACATTACTAAAACTAAAAATATAAATCGAGACAATGATGAGACTAACGTGTGATATTGCAAGAAGAATCATATTAAGTAACTAAAACATGAAATCAGCTATACAAGTGAACTTGAACTTTTTCAGTCAGCGAGAATAACTACTGCTGGTGAATTGTAACGCAGAACTAAATGTTTGAGTTGCTCTATGTTTGTCAAACTATTCTGTTTCAAGATTTTGATTTTGTATGTAGTTATTAAAACCTGGATCGTCAATGTTCTCTGATAATGAGCGCTGTTTTGAAACTGAAATATGAGCAATTTGAAGCGAAGCACTGGTACACTTTATCGGAGGATGACGTTAATGTCTTAGATGTATTCTTTAACCCGAGTTCTCTGCGACTTCGAATGTCCACTCGCGGATAGAATGCTCGTTCAGAGACATTCACATTGCCACATTGCCGCTGATCACGTCTCTTCGTCCGCTGTGAATCGTTCTTTACAGGTAATTTGTGAGGTCAGCTGGGGTTCAAGTGTCAAAACAAATGAAAATGCGTCCAATCAAATGCACTTTTAGGGCATTTAGTTCTGTTATGGACGAAAAAAGTTAAGTAACACAAATGAAAAAACTGAAACTTCACCGCCTCATCCTTGTGAGTTTTGACAGTTGGGCAGGTTGGAGTACATCTATGAAAACCAATTGCATGATTTCAAAGTACAATCAAAATTCTGAATATGGAAATCTGCTGCAATTCTCGTTAGAATATAAATCGGCGACATTTTTTCATGTTCTACCTTCCTTTTCGTGCATCATTACTATACTCTGGAATTTATAAGCCCATAAAGGTGGAGAACACCATCGTAGACAAAAACTACTCAAAAGAGGAGATCGATGATAATCAAACCAACTAAGTACATGTAGGTTTGCATCTGCCTCAACATAAAGGAAAACTATTAGAATCGATCACCCACAGTCTTAGTCTTGGCGACGACACAAATAGAAAGTTCAGACAGAGGAACAGGCAAAGGAAGTTTTCTAGCATCAGCAGTCAGACCAGAGGGCCTACCGGCGAAAGTGACACGACTTCGACATCTTGTGCAATCGTATTAAGACGACATTCCGTGGCAGAGTTGGAAGTGGGTCAGGTGGGTCAGGTGGGTCACAAAATCGCGTGGGTCACGTGGGTCGTGGGTCATGTTTATCCGAAAAGTTGGTGGGTCAGGTGGGTCGTGGGTCACATATGCCGTGGGTCAGGTGGGTCGTGGGTCAGACTTCGATGACCCTATTCCAACCACTTTGACCCATAATACATTTGACAATCTCAAATACAATAAACTTTATTTATTCGTTTTCTAATCATTCATGAAAAATGATTGAGTCAGTGCCATTGAAAGGGGTGATGGATGCATACAGTCAAAATATGCAACACTATTGACTTTCACACGCCTCATACAGTTTCGAAAGGGGGACGGAATTCACAGAAATTAAAGGCTCGAAAACAATTGCTGCTGTCTACTGAGAGATGTTGGTTGGTGGAGAGAAGTTGTTTGAGTACAATTGTGTATGCTGGAATCTCTGTCGCTATGACTGACGATGTCCAATAATGTGTGACCTTGATTTCAGAGGTACAGCTGCTGAAGAAGTCAAGTATTCAGAGGTTCTATTCATCTTGAAATTTTTCTTGCAATGCCAGCTGACTTTCGTTTTGTTTGTTTCGTTTGATTTTGTTGGTCTTTCGTAGAAAATATCCTCTGGTAGAGATTAAAATGGCAAATCTCTGGTTAAGATTGATCTGAGACTAAATATTTTCGAAATATGCAATTGATCAAAATATCTTGATAATATACATTACATGCTTCACTTCTAAATTATTTAGCCATTTAATCTACTTTTGCATCATACATATTCCATGCATTTCATTCCTCATTCGATACATGATCATCTGAAATACGTAAGATACGTACGTCATTGATATAGACTTATCCCTTTCACACAGACTTATTACGGCAGAGGTCTGTGAGGAGATATTTTTTGTCACTTCGTATCAATAAAAAGTTTCGTTTTGATATTTTGATTTGGTATCAATAAAAATAGGAATATTTACATGATGTCACTAGTGGTTGTTATCACGACGTACTCGTACATATAGCAGTTCATCTATATGTAATGTAAGCTTGAATTATAATACTATTATAATAATATTCACGCGTTGTGCATGCTTACTCCATTTGCTTTTCAATGAATATCATCATTCTTACATCAAATATACAGCTTTCTACTTAAATCTAGCATTAGCGGAAGTTAATGAAACTTGAATCGATTGCCATCAGAAGCAACAAAATATTAGTTTGTCGATTTTTTGTTGGATAATTTTCACACATGCAGTATCTAACATAATAAGTGCATAAATAAATGATTTAGGCCTACTGCAATCTTATTTTCTAGCTTCATTTGATTAAGAAATGTAACTTTTGAAATTTAGTCTGTAGGGCCCTCAACTTAACGAAACCTCTCTCTACGAGTTAAAGAAGTGGCACTAAAAAGGATAGTCAATAATTATAAAAAGAAACAGAAAAGTTTATATTTTATTAGAACCTTAGGCATTTGTTGTACATGAACTTTGATTATAAGATAATTTTGATGAGTTGCATGTCTTTTTATCGTGTGATAAGTGATCTGATACACTTGAATCTTCATAACAAATCTGAAAAATAATTTTGATACTATGAGGCCTCTACCTAGATAGACATAGAATCTTGAATGAAAATGAAACTGAAGATGATACCAGAAAAGGAAATTGCACTCACATCATTCACCCTTGCAGCATGTGGGTTAGGTGGTGGGTCAGGTGGGTCGTGGGTCAGGGCACCCTGTGAGTCAGGTGGGTCATGTTCTCGTGAAAAGTCGGTGGGTCAGGTGGGTCGTGGCTAACATATGCTGTGGGTCAGGTGGGTCATGGGTCAAGTTTCGTTGACCCACTTCCAACTCTGTTCCGTGGCAGTGATCGTTGTGGTAGCTTAGAGGCCTGAATTCTCAATACGCCGATATGGTTAAGTACATAGAGTAGGTAGAGTAGTAACTCAGCATTTATTAAATTCCCAATGTGTATAGTGCAGCTTCGATATTATTAAATGAACATGAGTCGAGACCCAGTAACACTTGTGAGATGTGCAAATCTTAACACTTTTGGATAAATGCACACGAAGTTGATTGATCATGATAGCAATATAGAATAGAGAATAGTATTCCACAAATCCTCCATGTCATGACAACTTGGAGAGCTAATATACAGTTAGCTAAATTAACTATTCAATGGGTTACCATTACTAAAAGCTCAGTTTTATTATAATGAGAATATTTTCTTAATCGTGATCATACCACAAACTACGCCACTGAAAGAGCAAAACATCGCAATCATAGAAACTTATCACAATGAACTTTAAAGATGCAAATTGGTCGACATTACAATTCAGATTCAAGAAATTGCACCTTGTGAATCATTAAATCATGCCGTTGAAAATTGAATTAAAAAACATCTCAACCAAGAAGCTCTTAACAAGATCTCAATTTTTCCTTGAAGACTTGCATCGTAAAAATTTGCTTGATCATCAGCATATTTTCCGCTTAATTAAGATGCTTGTTAGCGAATATTCATTCCTATTGATAACCGACTGGTTTCATACTACTTATAAAGTAGCGTTATGTCGGTAGTATATATATTTGAAAAAATTAAACTTTTTAGAAAACTGCTCAAATAATTTTTTGGACCGCAGGAATGTTATCCCGTAAAAACCGAATATTTTCATATAAAAATTTTCACTGTAAACAGACTACGTACTTACGCTATGGTTGAGTTAGAGAATTTTAAGATACCTAGTATGGATTGATTCATGGGATCAGAAAAGTTGAGAGAATCACATTTGAGATAATTTACCGCAAATCGCTGAAGCATTGGTAAGACAGACAGCTTGACAGACAGGCACTTACGTGTAGAAGAAAAACGTTAAAGACGACAAAGCCAATGGATGGTACATTTGACCACAACCACACCGGGACATTCGGTTTCCCGATCTCATTTTTGCTCTGGTCCCCTCTAGTCTTTTGACTTTGGTGTTTTCAAGCCATTTCTTTTAAAATCGACGGCTTCATGACTAATTCAGAATCTTCCAAGGTCTGAACGTTCCAATTTACATTTTGCATTACATCAACTAACCGTATTGGCTCTCAGTTTAAGTAAAGCTCATATCGAATACTACACTGGAAATTCAATGAATATTGAGTACTTTCTTTGACTTATCGGATATATTTTAAGATAAAATCTTTCACATTTTGCATTAATTTGTTTGCAAATTCCATGCAAAAGATCAATCAACACCTTTTTGTTCCTTCCGTTTTTGTGTGTAGGCTTACATGTAATAGCGCAGCAGTGACATCACAATAGGAATCAATCACTACGTCGACATTTATGCAAAATTCAACAAATTTTAAACAATTGAATTATTATGTCGATCTGGAGCTACAGCAAAATGGACACGAACATTGTAAAGTTTGCACTAATTGATCCATAACCCCCCTCCCCCCCCACGATTCATCCTTATTGATGAACAAACAGGACTGCGTCAGCTGAAGAATTCTAAAAGGAGCAAGCAAAATAAGCGGAGACATCGCTCGAACAAGCAACAGTCTAGCAATCATTTGACACAAAACCAAGTCCTAGTAATCCAATGATATACAGGATGGCGCACGTAAACCGCCAGATTTTAAACTTTCATTACTCCTCAAATATTCATCCGATCGTCATGAAATTTCGACTCATACTGGTTTGGAGTATAGGATTTTTGATGATCATACCTGTTGTACTGAGAATTGTCAGAATTGTCATTGATTCTATTGACCGAATGACATGTACTCATTTTGTTGACATCGAAAATCTAGATCGAGTTAATTAACTTAACATGAATCGTATTCTGCACAACGAATTGTGCGCAGTCTTGAAGTGAATATTGTTCAGCTACTTCCATGTCTTATAAAATACCATTCGACGATTAAATCACTATATGAAAAGAATCGAACATAGAAGAATGGATGATTATTCGGTTGCAGAACGAGCAAAATGCGCGGCTTGGTACGAATGGCTCAAGAGTCCAGTGGAGGTACAAAGACTTTATCATTCAGAGTATGGCAAGAACGCGAGAGCACTGGATGCCCGTACCATAAAGCGGTGGCACACGAACCTGTTGGACCAGAGGTATTGTGGTGATTGTCAAGCGGGACTGGTCATCTTCTGAACGAACGGAGCAGAATGTGGAACGAGTTGTGCAGCACTTCGAGGACCCAAACACATCTACCCGCTGTGCATCTAATGCCCTTCAAGTGAGTCGCCGTACTATCCAGCGCATCCTCCATGACAATGGATGGCATCCGTACAAGGTCCAGGTGGTGCAGCGATTACACGAAGAAGATCTGGAAAACCGAATGGAGTTCTCAGAACAAGAGCTACAGCGCATCCAAGCCAACCCGAGCCATTTAGTGGAACTAACCTGGTCCGATGAAGCTCACTTCCATCTGGATGGTGGTGTGAATCGCCACAATTGTCGTTATTGGGCCAACCAGAACCCTCACTGGATCAAGCAAGAGTCTATGCACTCGCCACGCACCACCGTCTGGGCAGCAATCAGCCAATCAGGTATCTACGGACCATTCTTCTTCGACACCTCCGTTAACAAGGATCGGTATCTCAAGATGCTACAGGAGGAATTTTGGCCAGCGGTGCAGTCGGACAGAAGAGGCAGGAGCATTATATTCATGCAGGATGGTGCACCTTCACACTGGGGACTTCCTGTACGTGAGTGGCTGAACAAGAAGATGCCTAAAAGATGGATGGGACGTGGATCTCCTAACATGCCCTGGCCACCGCGTTCACCTGACATGACGCCTTGCGATTTCTTCTTGTGGGGTTTTGTCAAGTCCAGGGTTTACCATACACGGCCAACATCCATGCTAGACCTGAAGGACCGCATCATACAAGCATTTCAAGAAGTGACAACTGAGATGTGTCGAGAAACTGCTCTGGCCTACCAAAAGCGACTCGAATCCGTCCTCGAGAATGGAGGAGGACACGTTGAAGTTCGATGACTACTAACACTTTTTCTTATGTTTTTCATTTAATAAATGTTTTCTATGACATTTACCTTCATTCGTTTTGGTCATTATTGATAAAGACGTGGGGGAAATACAGGGAAAAGTTTATCATTAAATTTTACATGTTAAGATACATTGTTGGTATGTCATTTTTACTACATGTCATTCGGTCAATAGAATCAGAATTTTCTGACAATTCTCAGTACAACAGGTATGATCATCATAAATCCTATATTCCAAAATAGTATGAGTCGAAATTTCATGACGATCGGATGAATATTTGGGGAGTAATAAATTAAAATCTGGCGGTTTACGTGCGCTACCCTGTATTATAGAATTGATACGTTCACCATTGTAGCTGTCCCGACTATCTGATGATAGACAGTTTTACGGACAACAGTAAACGTGATCACGAATATGCAGAGAGAAGTGAATCCCATTCAATGGTCGCTTTTTGTTGAATAATGTCTGATATCAAACTTCCTGCAGACGTCAAAGTCAATTTGCTTTCTCTGAAGATAATGCGACAAATGTAATTTGATTTATTGTAGCAAGTTGACGATGATGAAATAAGCTGTATTCTTCGTCTCGGAGCACACAACAATATCTTCACAATTGTTTTCTTTTGTGATATTGCTCTTAATTATTTTTCAACAGCTTTTTCGAGCAAACTATAAAGAACAGCGATGCACGCGTATCGTTCTCTAACTTATCTAATATTTCGCAACAATTCCCTTGTTAACTGCTGAATCTTCCACGAACTTTACTCAGAACAGCCTCACAACATTTCAGGATTGAAACTCGGAAGAACGGAACAATAATCGTAGTTGGAGGTGTTCAATGGTTAACTCGCACAATAATGGATGATTTGAGGAAATGCCTCAGCAGGTAAGTCCGCACAGATTCTCTTCGATCAGACAATTGGTCTTTGACTGGTCAGTTGTCTTCCCATTCAGTTATCTTCTCTGTACATGTCACGGCAAGTGTTGGGTCATGAGCTTCAATAATGTCTCAATATTGTGTGCCATCAAATGAATTACTAACCTCAATTGCCTATTGAATTCATTAATGTTTACTTTGATGATATAGAATTCGCTTCTACCTCTCCACATTACTTTCAATTATAGTTTTTCTTAAATATATTCAATTTTTCACTTTATATTCAATTTTCATCTCATTTAAATGCTATATGGGGCAGGTGTCACAATATTTAACTGTCGATTCCTATGCACAACACAGATAGATAAATAAGATTTGTGATGATATACTTATGGATGACCTCAAACTTTGGAACTTTGATTGAGCCAGCCAAGGTTACCAAAAGATGCTACCATTCATCTTCAAATGCGTCACATTTCATAGCAATTTATTTCTACTTTGTGAGAACTTCATTCTGATCTAACAAAAGCTGAAAACTTGGTACTTGAATATGGATTCAACTGTCACAAGAAAATTCTACAAATTATTGCTCTTCAGGATTTGGGAGAAGCAAATTCTTGTTGAGTTTCGATGACAATCAGCACACTGTAAATCTACGACTGTGCTGTAGCCTATTCTGTGTGTTCTGTGCCACCTGCTTGCAAAAGTGTTGCACTAAGTTCTCAAACGTGCCGGACCTCGGCTGCCGATTTTAAAGATACAATTTCTTTACGACCTTGTCGACGTCTACGTAAACCTTTATACTGCAATTGATGAATGAGTTTAGTACATCCGGTTATGGAATGATATTTATTATGACGTAGACGTTGATGGTTGTGATTTTCCCAAGATTTTATTAGCGGGATGAGTCATTGATAGGGTCGAGATGGAGATTTCTCCGGACGAAAGTCATAGAAAAACAAGCATGTGTTTGTAGCTGGTCAAATTTGCTTGCTCTAATACTCATTTCATCACTTTCTTTGTAGGATTGAATTATAGCTATAGCTCTGATATTTCGTTGAACTCTTGAATCCTGAAGGCATTGCTTAAGGACTGACTAGAATTGCAGCACACACCATGAGTAATCACACCTGGGATAATGCAAATAGCAGCTCATTTTATACTTCCTAAAGCCATGATGCACCCTTCTAAATGTCTGAGATCTCAGAATACTTCTTGAAGCTGATTTTCATCATGATATAGGTGGACACGAGAATGCAAAATACTTCTTGTGACTGATGCTGAATACAGTTGATGATTGCAAGCAACTATGCACTTTAGTGCAAACCTCCAATCGGGAAAAACGTTAAATTTGATCTATAATGAGATACCCTGCTGCGTTTATATCAAATAATGATTGTTTCTTGTTCGATAGGCTACTCATTCAGAATTAACATATTACCAATCGTTGAAAGATAAAATTGACAATTTTTCTCCTTCTTCAAAAGGATGCAAATTACGCAAAAATGAGAAGTTCTACGCACTTGTTCAACCTCATTTCCATTTCTTCTATCCAAGGAGGACATCTCTTTGACGATTAATGAAAGAATAAAAAACAGCTTCCCACCTCGAGATTGCAAATATTTCAGCTAATAATTCAGAAAAAGAATGGACTGTCGAATATAAGGAAATACGAAATGAGAAGAGTTAAATCGAGTGTGGATGCTCCAGTGTGGATCGTTTTCCTTTAATCTTACTCCAAAAGTGAAATTAATCATTGGATACTTTCCCTGTTTGCTGACAGAGAAAATTATAGTTCAGTTTTTCGAGGAAATTGCCTTTTTCTGATATTATTTCCGAGGAGACTCGATAAAGATTGAAGCAGTGATTCCTCTGGCTTGCAGCTCTCAGGAAATTGGCAATTTTCAATGTGAAAACTTCCGATTGAAATAACTTCAAATTATTTATCCAAAAATCCTCTTCTCATCCAGCAGCGGCGTTTGTTCAGATTTATCTCAAGTGCTGGATTTTTCAATGCATTGGAAGGGAAGCTGATTGAGATTTTCAGATCTATTGAGTTAACGGTTCCCAAACAATGTAGTTCGGTAATGCAAAAACATCAACAGAATCCCTGTTTCAGTCGGCATTGTCCATGGAAATGTACCATGATACTTAGGGTTGTTTCCAGGGATTTCCCGAAACCGGAATTTCCCGGGAAATCAGCTAATTTCGAGAAATCGATTTTCCGGGAAAATATTTCGGGATACCGGGAATTACATAATATTTGTGATTTAGTTACAGCAAAGATATTAATAGGGTAGATATGTCGCTCTTTTGTATTATGTGTAATTTCGGTTTCATCAATAGACAAACTGTAATTGCAAGACTTCGATTTTCTATTGTCTTAACGACCAATAGAAAACGCATTATAAAATTCTTGTCTAAATTGGCTGGCAAAAAAGAAAAAAATTATATGTAAATAAATAAGAAAGCAATCTAAAACGGCTTCCTAAATACATTCAGAAAAGATCTAAAAACTTATAAAATTATTTTTTATCTATTCTGAATGTATTTAAGAAATCATTTTACATTAATTCCATATTTATATGTAAATTTTATAATATTTTAAAACATTTTGCCAACCAATTTAGACAAGAAATTATAGTGCGATTTCTATTGGTTGCTAAACAGTGAACTTCGTTCGTTAGCTTTTATATGATGTATGCCTTCTTGCTGTACAATAAATATAAAAGGCAGGAGAAGCGATTGAAATTGATGAAAATGTAGCTGTCCCATTTTTTCATCACCACTGTATGTATTTACGGTATATTACCCTCGAGTTATTCTAAAATATTGTTGATAATCTATCATCAATTCGGCTTATAAACCTTACTAATTTATTTCCCGGGAAATTCCCGGGATCCCTGGGAATGATTGAATGATTTCCCGATTTCCCGGGATATACAACAACCCTAATGAAACTCCATGGAAATGAAGGATTAGAACCATATAATTGTATCTTTCATGTATTCTCACGCATTATGTACATAGAAATGCATGGGTATTGCTGAACAGTTCTTATGACTAGAACGGACATGCACAAACGAAATCTAACCTTTCCAATGAAATATAGATATGTACGAGTATTATTCTAGATATCCTGCAAGGATATCCATAGATGCTATGATAAAATATTTGTTTCATATTATTCATAGACATCCCTGATCTAGATCACCTTGCTTTCCATGTCTTTCTCAGATATCCCCAAGTCGATCTCAGACTTCAATCTACATAAATGAATTTCAGACAGTTGCAGATGGATTTGGGATTTCTACAATCATATTGCAAATATCTTCAGATATCTGAAATTTTTCAGAAACATCGGAGGTAGAAACAGAACATTCTATACTCCTTGCATGCACATTGTAAACAAATTTTCGCTGTTTGTAGGACTTACAAAAATATGGCAAAGCATCGTTTGTTGATGCAATATGCACAGTTTCAAAATACTCAGCATTTGTCATAGAAATATCTGAGATACTTATCAATTAGTGCTTCAGTTTTGAAATATGTCAACTACATGCAAAAATTTCAATAATACAGTTCCTTGAGAAGCAAAATAATTCACTTGCCGTTTTAAAAGGAAAAGTTTAGGCCAAAGGAGAAGCTCCATGTTCCGATGTTAGCTCCATGTTCCGATGTTTTTCACTGACATGGACCGATGAAAAGTCTCTGAACATACCTTCGTAGCTCATGTATTTTCCTTTTACTAAATAAACAACACAATCTGGATAAATAGTTGGATGGTTTTCAAATAATTGGAAGAATCATTTTCAACAGAACATTGACCATTGAATAACAAGTGAGCGGAATCTTATTTCTCAAAATTTTGAGAAAAACGGAAGCATGAAAAGTGAAAAACAGATCGCATTACAATTACGCACAGCACGAGACATTGAATTATCATTACATTTATATAATTAGCATGCAAGAAATAATTGCCTTGAAAATATGACTCTTGACATGCTACATTGAACACATAAGTATTGGCAACATATTTCAATTAGAAATGCTTCCTAGATACGTACTGAAGACGCCGGTTACCTGACGAAACAACTTAAAAACCTGACAAATATCTTGCAGTAAAAATCACAAAACTGAGGATATCTAGCGATCAAACTGCATGGTAGGCAAATGGAGCGATTCTTTCACCACCGCATTAAATGAAGAGCGGTCCAAAATTTGATTTGGAAAGTAAAGTCGAAATCAATTGAAGCCTTTTTTTTACAAAATATCCTCCATGTCATGTGGCTGATTACACTATTTTCGAGTTCCCATCTCTTCTCCATTTTTATCCTTACGTGCATAGACTAGAACTGTGAATTCTTAGAGTCTCAAGATGGAAGGTTTCTTTGATATTGTTATCAAGTAAAAAGAGTTTCTTTGTGATTGAATGCCTGCACAGAGCATTTGATATGTGCGGTAGTTCTATATAAACGTTGACGAACAAATTTCGTCAAAATCTGCTTTCTAGGTACCTATCCATCCGCAGCTCACTCTTAAGGTCAAAAATAAGTCGTCAGCAGAAGTAGTTGAGTACCAATTCTTTTCATCTGACATTACACGCTGTGAATACGCGCTATACTTTCATCCGATTCCGAATATTCAAGACAGTGCATTATCACTGCTTTCATTTGAAATTGGAGGGCATCAAGTGCGCTCCTGGCTTTGATTGAATAGAGAATTTAGATGATGAGATGATTTATGTTCCTTGGCCATGACTAGGGGATTTTTTTATTGCAACGAACCCTTTATCAAAGCATAAATGGCAGAATGGCTTTGAAAAGTACCTATCTACCCGAAACGTCCGCTCAAAGACACAAAGTACAAAAATATCCTGATTTTTTTATTAAAGTCAATCTATAAGGTAAAAGCAATATACTGAACTGAAAATGATAAATGCCAGTAATTAAATCAAAATTTATCATCCGTGAATTCTATTATGTCAGTTAATTTGGCGGAAAGTAATCTACACATAACTCTACTATTGTAAAATCCTATCCGTAGTCTTATATGGCTTCAATAAGAAAGGGACTAAGGCAAGTACATGCGATTCTTATGCATTAGAAATATTTCAACTAAAATGCAGGAATTCATGCGACAGATCGGGTATTGAAGCTTACATGGAATCTCAACAAGATTCGAACGGAAATATTTCAAATCCAGCTTAAAAGGAGATCGCAATTAAAAGACACCATGTTCTTTCGGGTGCATTAGAATCATATTATTTATCTAGTGAGGAAGATTTTCAAATCTGAAGGCATCAAAATTATTGTATTTATAGTGTGACAATCAAACGTTTTGTTCAAAAGCATTATTTAAACTTTCCGGTTTCCAAAGCATGCAAGCTGAGAGATAGTCCAATCAGAGAGACAGTGATAATGTCTTCCGCAGTAAATATGTATATATCAAATACCTTGCAAAAAGTTTCTTGCAAAATGCGCAAGCAGTGGTCGAGTTCATTATTCTCAAATTTTCTTCAAATACTATCGATTTGTTAGCTAGGACATGATTATGCATTCTAGCCTAGAACAGATTTAACTGTCGACAATCAAGCCAAATAAAAGATATTAAAAATGTCCTGCTACATGTGTGTTGACTATTTCTTCCTATTAAAGAAAGATGTGGTTATTACAATGTTTCAATTTATTATTCAGCTCGCATTTGTTAAGAGTTTCCTCTGCAGAAACAGCATCGATAAATTCACTTTGAGTTAAAACAGCACGCAGACTTCCGTTTGTAAAGCTGGTCATTCGTGACCATTTCAACCGATTGACACGACAAATGATACAATTTTCGCTTCCTTACAGGATGAAATTGAATGTTCCGACTATCGTGAAAGGATTCGGCTCTGGTTTCTTCCTTCCGATGAAAAATCAGAAATTTTCACCTCTTGTAAGTTACCTTTTGTTTTGCTGATAAGTTGTTGTCAGCATCTTCATGCTGATACGGTGCCTATTGGTCAAAAATCTCAAAAATGCCAGCGATGAGCTACTTTGGGCCGATTAGTGAGGATTTTTATGGGGATTCCATTTTAAATGTGGTCGTCTTTTTGGTGCAACATTCTAGCCATCCAATACCTATTTCCAATGAGCTGTCTTAAATGAAGATATATTGATAAGCGAAGTAATCTTCATAAAGATTAATGCAAGAAATGCATGTCCAATCTAAATTTAAGGTGATCTGTCAGTGGAAATTATGAAAGTCGTTTTGCACACATACACACATGAATAATTTATCTGAATTTTAAAGAATATGCTTCCATATTGCTTTGAGCAAAGTATGTTAAAGTCAACTCTATCTGATTGCTGTAAAATTTTCCGACATAATATTGTAATTCTGTCTATATGGTATTTCTGTAACTTACAAATTGACGGATTCTGGTACTACATAGTAGGTGACGTCCCTCGCGAAGACCTCGGGAGATTCAACAAAATAATTTGCCGTCATTACAATATCGCAAAATGAAAATTTGCAAGCATTCTGACATCAGTTTGTACCTTGCATTTCATAAAGTAAATATTCTGCATTTCTTAAGTTCCTCTCAATAAGCTGGAATCGTTTAAATTCTCATCCAAATTCTTGGATCTATTTCGAGTAACTAATAGATTACTTGAAAAAAATCCAGGATTTTCAAAGAGACTTACAGCGATTTCAGCTATTTAAGCGACTTTCAGCGATTTAAGAGGAACTGAAGATGCGAAAATGTTTTAGTGAAGAAAAATTGCCTTTTAGTTTTCATTTCGCGAATTTAATGACGGCAAATTATTTTGTGGAATCGCTTGATGTTTCCACGTGGCATGTCACCGACCGACTGTGCACACGCACCAGTGT
This sequence comes from Prostheceraeus crozeri, assembly GCA_907163375.1. Lineage (NCBI taxonomy): Eukaryota > Metazoa > Platyhelminthes > Polycladida > Euryleptidae > Prostheceraeus > Prostheceraeus crozeri. The sequence goes on along the minus strand of CAJQUW010013312.1, from coordinate 120,689 downwards.
ATTTCTACACGTTTATACAAGTAAATATGCATGCATGCTGCAAGTATCTTAGCAGATCTTCCTTTCATAGAACAACAAGGTTGTGGAATAAGATTCTTTGCATTTATTTTGCTTCCATCTTCTGACGGTGTTTAGGTATTTAAGAAGCTTCCATCTTGCTCAGGGAGTTGCTAATTTGTTAATTGCTAATTTGATGTTTTTTTTAATACACTTATGTTCTTTGACTTCAGTATTATCGTTTCAGTATTTCTGGATTTTCCAATGCATGAATGCATGGGTTATTCCTCGCTTTCCAATCATTTAACTCTTAGTTGTTCTGTCATTCGCATGTTTCTTTATTCGTATTCCCGTTTCTATATTCGTTTTCCCGTTTCTTTTGCTTTTCCCCTCTGCCGTGGGAAATCGTTGTTGTACCTCTCTTCACTCACATCTTGATCTGAACAAATCAATTGACAGATTTTTATGCAATAATCAATGGTGGGTGATGAGAGGCTGTTTTCGTCTGACTACAAACAAATATTAGTTTGAAAATGATCCGCATTTCAACGAAACGTTCTGTTAATTAGGCCTATGCTAAAAATATCATCATTTATAGATGGAGAATTACTATTGTTTACTAATTGATGCATTTCTGCGTGGAATAATTTTCTTCCCATAGAAAAGCCGTAGAAGGGTGTGATCATTGTCTTTGTACATGGTGCGGATACATGCAGTTGTTCGGTTCGCAAAGAAGATAAATGTCAGTCGTTAAAATGTATTTTTCTTGATCACTTTAAACTTTTCTCATTCATTGTCCCCAGGACGTTGAACAGAAAGGAAATTTTCTCATTTTAATTGGGCAATTTTGAAAAATGATCTGTTTTGGAATTGTATCTTCACTAATAGCTGCTAGATCAAGGAAGCGCAAAGTAATCATTCTCGTACTGATTGACGTTTTCATTTCATTATTTCTCTATCATTGCTCGCATTTAGGGGTCGTTGAGATTACAGGAAAAGATGTTGGGACAACAAAGTTCAAAAACATGGAGCCGATCATTCCTAATCGGTGGACGATGACACTTCTTGTAGCATGAGTATGTGAGCTAGGAAGAACATGAGTGATGAGGTATCTATGATTTGTGAAGTTCCTTTTCACATGTGCTTCACAGGGGGCTCCCATCCGTCGATTCTTTCTGCATGTACCATGCTTGATTTTCGACATTGCTCCAGATGCAGCTAATTCTGCTTTTTTTATTGAAAACCCGCTGATGTTAATTAATTAATTTGTTGATCTTTTGAGGTATTGAAAAGTAGCATGTTTGTTTAATGAGATCATACACTCTTAGCTTACATTTTCTTCTTTGATTTAAATTTTTAATAATCAACATGGAATTATAATGATCATGTAAGCTCTTGAACGCAATGAGAACTAGCAATTAATTGTAAATAATTCCATATATAAACATCACAAAACTACTGGAAATCATAGACAGCAACTTTCAGAATTCACCTATAACGATCAAAAGAACAAACACTAAACAACGTTCTCCGAACCATCAGGAAATAATTGTTTATCGTAGCTTCTCAAAATTTTTGAATCTGATGTCAATTTGCAGCCTGTCGTGAAGCATTATTTTCCTCCTCATTTTGACGCCCAGGTAAGATTTCTAGCTGATCTGATTAGAAGCTCTATTTTCGCACCACCTCAAATGTTATATGAGACGCTTATGTTGAAAGTGTGGATGAAGTGTGAGCAGTTGACACAAAAAGCCTCGAACATTCTATTTTTCCCGGTTATTGGGTGAAGAATAATCAATCTTATTTCGTTAATTCATTTCATAACCCTTCGAACTGGAAAGCTTCTTCAGTCTTCATCAGGACTACTTTAACTAATCATTCAAATTTCTAGGAATCATATATGAATGCCGGTATGAGAATTGCAGCAGCAACTGAACCCTCCATGATGTCCGACCCACCTGAAATGAAGTCCTGGCTTCACCGATGTATCGCAACTTCATGATGTACTTTCATGGTGTATGTTTCATTGATGAGACTTTGGTCTGTTTGATTGACGGAACAACGTCAACACTGCATCATCAAAACTTGTCTAGAAAATGAAGTGATCATTCCTCTAATTTCTCAAATGTTCTTATTTTTGACTCAGAAGAGCCGATAATCGATGTTGCAGGATGGATTCGTAGACGCTCTTTTGCTATAAGTTTTAGCTTAGAGTACAGCTTGATGAATTCCGGCTTAGTTGTAGCAAAGACACCCTTTAGGGGATTGGATGCAGACTAATTCATGTTCAATTTTGTTTTTTACAAGTACAGTCACTGTCTTAATCATGAAACACAAGTCCTTCCTCTGTTCCTCTTACACAACTTATTAAAAGTGAAGAAGATTCATTTTTGACAATCTTCATTAATGATCAGGAATTATTGAAATTTGTCGAACAGTGAATCTTCAGGTAAGTTAATTAACCTGCAGTGTGTTTCCTCAGGAAGGACAGTGGGATGTTTTCCTAGAGAAAGAAATTGACGATTTTCTCATTAATTTTGAAGCTAATAACAGTTTGGTCATGACTTACATCGAGAAGTTATTAATTCTTCATCTCTTGAGATATTCTTGCATTGAAATATTGTTCACCTGAGACGTAGTTTCTGCTAGTTTTTATGAAGCGAACTTCATCACTGTTGCATACAGGCCAAAACTATCGGCTTGGTCCGCATACAGCTCTGAGTTCCCGGGTTGGAATCGCTTGCCGATCGGCCGGCTGTTTTTCTAGTTAGGCCTGCATGTACGTAGGTCGCCCATTGTCGACATTGATTCTAGAATTAATTTTCTAGTTCTTTGCAAAGTGTTAGAACGTTGTAAGAGCATGACAATAGAACATCATTGATGTGATGTTGGTTGAAACCGTTGGCAGCTTATTAAACATAAGAAATTGCAGATAGTAAAGCATGACAAAATGGTTTAAGTAAGATTAAAGTAACTGTTGCGTTTCACGAGGAGAAATTATGTTGTTTTTCCGATTTTTTAGGCGAACTGTTCTAAGACACAATTATTTGGAAGGGCATTAGTAAGTTTAGGAAATAAATCTCTCGGCTGTTTTTTGTTATCATTGTACAACATCTAAAAGTTTGTCCTTTATATGCGCACCACGAAGCTCTCATGGCCGGAGTGATGGTGCGTCGACACTGATTTTTAAATTACACGCAGTTTTCCAGAATTATAATTTTCTAATCTGTCTGAATTTTCTAAGATACAGTATGTGTATTCCTAACCTACCGTAACCATGCTATATAGAAATCTAGATATCGAATGATGTCTAAGGGTCTAAGTTGACCGGCTACTAGCCTTAACTATCAGGTTACAGAGACAGAATGTTAGCCCCTGCCGCCAAAAACCCGGTAGGTTCCAACCCTGCTGAGTGCCTTAGTGCAGCCATCGAACTACTGCCAAAACATCAACATTTCATTGCATTTTCCGGTTCATTTTCCACTTCTGCTGCAGAGTACCTAATTTAGGTATTCATTGAAAAATGCCACGGAAGTCGCCACGAAACGAATAATTGTTGTCTGTTTGCTCCAGAAAATTTGTCGACACTGAGTGGTCCTTAAGTCTTTATCAGTCAGGGTGACAACAAGAAGACGTTTTGATAACGCATTTAAAATTCTTCGCCAACATTGTGCTTGCGATCGTCATGCACGTACTTTGAAAAGGCGAAATATTACATATTTCACATTATAATATAGCCATATACTTGACTACTCTGGAAGAATCCAGATCATTTATTCTCCCAACATGGACTTCCTCGATCTAGTAGTACAAGGTGATCTACAAGATGCATTATCATCATGCAGCAGATAGCTCGATCAGAATTGCATGATAATAACGATATTCAACCGCTGATGATGAATAGATTTAAATTATATTTATTAAATGAAATGTGTTGACTAGCGAACACAATGCATTGTTGTCCCCGTTGCTTGTGAGTAACCAAAGTGTAATTAATATGGCTGATATGCCCATGCCGCGGTATTACACACTCATCTATTGCAGTAAAGAATTATAATCATGAATTGTATGATCGATCTAAATCTTCACCGGAATAAATGATCTTAAATATGCATAGAAGTAGAGCCTACTAATATTAAATATAGCGCGGTTTTCCAATGAGGAACTTATAGAAGTTAACATATCTTGTCAAATTAATTACCTGTACACTGCATCTCTTCATAAGATAATACAGAACAGAAATTCTGCTAATCAAAGATAAGCTTAAAAGAGATTACCTCTCCAAGGTAGGCCTATACTCAGTGGCTCGAAGACTGTAAAATACAATTATTTCTTCTGTGTTGCTGTCATGAGCAATCCATTCGGCGCCATTTTCTCCAAGACACAAAACAGTTGCAGATCTCACATGAGGTGCTGCTGTACTCAAGGATCAATATTAGGGCCTTTCCTATTTAATGCCGTGGTTGGTTCTCTTGTTCCTACACATTTAACAAGTACCATTGTAAAATACGTCGATGATTGCACATTTGTGATACCGATCTACCCTCACACCATAACCGCACCTTATGACGAGCACACAGGGATGGTTTCGTGGTCTAGTTCCATTGGCCTTCCGCTCAACTTCCGGAAGTGCAAACTTCTTTGGATCCCTAAATCGTCTCAATGCGTCTGCCCTGCGATTTCTGGTATACTTCCTGTACAAACGATAAAAATTCTGGGAGTGACTTTCTCTTCAGATCTAAAATGGGATTCTCACTTCGACATTGTCAACAGAATTGCGTCACAGCGACTGTATGCCTTGAGGATTCTACGTCCTGTGCTCGGTTCGATGGATTTAAAACGTGTATACTGTGGTTTGATCCTCTCTACTATTGAGTACTGTTCTCCTTTGTTCGTATCATTATCTTCTCGTAACAAGATTTTGCTGAACAAGATACAACGTCGTGCTCATCGAATTGTGTGTAGTCAAGAGTGCAATTGTACTTTCTTTCCGGACTTAGATTCCCGTCGATTAAATAGTGCTGTTCGACTATTGCACAAGATCTCTACAAATCCTGACCATCCTCTGCATCGATTGTGTCCGGTCACATCTGCTCATTCTGGTAGATTTCTTCAACCCGTTTCTCGAACCACACGCCGGCTTAATTCCTTTTTTCCGTGTACAGTTGCTATTTCTAACAATTCTAATACATGATAGAATTACTTTCTTATAATGTCATTTCTATAATCGATTCTGGATTAACGATAAAGATTAAATTCTAATGGCTGTGCTTCCTGTTAGTTCATTTCTGCTGTTGTTGCTCTTGTACGTTCATGTACAGAAATTTTATCGTGAAGTATTGTGTACATTATGATTCCCAATGTCTTCTGAAAATATACATTTACTTACTTACTTACTTTACTTACTACGACAAGAGTTAATTTAAAGTCAAAACTACAATCATATTGAGGATTTAATTTATTTCTGACATATTTCCAATTTTTTAACGTGTAGTGTACAAAATGTACACTCTCACGGAAGCATTCATTCAAAGTTGCTGTCGCTTACATATCGTGCAGAAAAGCTACAGTAGCTGCATCCCAATGAATGAATGCAACAAGTGATAATCTGTCCATTTTGTGACTTGGTATCCACCCTTTGGATCACAAAATTGACAGCATTACTTATAGAGCTATTGTGATCTGTGTCTTAAGTAAATTGTTCTTATTCATAAAGTTCACCATGATGCATTCGTGGATGAATGGACATGTCGGACAGCTTCACTTGTGCTTTGTCAATGGTCTGCAAGTGATTTGAATCGATTGGGATGCTTAATATTGCAAGAAATTGGCAAAAATTCTCGATTTTTGAAGTCTAAAGTTTTTGATTTTATCATGGATCAAATTTGATAAAATTTGGACTGCTTATTAAAAATGCGTAGAAGCTAAAATTCGCTAAAAATTACAGTCGCAACTATTATGGCTTTGGAACAATATTGAGAAATGTCAAGGGGTCAACTGGAGATCCAAAGGATAGAAGGATTAGCATCAATTCAACTTCTTTATTATTCTCATTTTCCTGAAGATTTTAATAACAATTGCTATTTCCAGAGAAAAGTCGTCGTAAGACAAACCTCTCTCTATAGCGATTACTGAATAGTGTTTGTTCTGTTAAATTGCCGACTTTATTTGATTGCCTTGAGCTGATTAATAACAATCTTCCTTTGTAGATCAATCAACAGTGCCTGACTCGTCAAGATCTTCGACTTGCCGAAATAGCGAACCGTTTCGGATTCACTTATCTTCCTACCTTTAACATGACTTGGAGTAGATTTCGAGAATTCCATCCTGGAAGGTGTGCGTGTCATTTCCATACAGTGAAGAAAGCAGAGAAAGGATATTATAGCATTGAGGGGGCGGTGCATAACTCCTATGTTGACCTCTTGTGGAATATTTTATACAACATTGACGGAAAGCTCAAATCTCCGGTTTGAAATTCATCTTTCTCCACTTCGTCGGTGCTAAATTTGTAAATGAATTCTCATTTTACTCATTGTAAATATGATTGCCTGAGCAAACGGATAATTTGATTGTAGAGTCTATCATTAACCATAATCAGGTGCCATTCGAGATAAAATTGTAGATGATAATCGACTTTGTCTTTGTCTGAGCTCAAAAATACATATAATTTGAAAATGACTTTTCTGTGAAAGTGTGTGACAAGTAATTCAGTTAGTGAAACCTTTTCTTACTTCAAAGAGATCACGAGGTGAGTAAAGGAAAATGGAGGTCATCATTGCCGCATTCGTCCAATGAATTCAGTGAAATTCATGTACATTAATCTTCTAGAAATTCTCATCATGGATATTCACACGTCTTCTATAACAAGATTGACTTCGGATTTTAGTTAATTTTTGCAATGATTGAATGCACTGTCAAAGCATGCTTTATATTGTTGGAGACGTTCCAATTTCTGAAATTATTTTAGCAATGAGCCTTTAATCAATTGCACATAATCGGCATTAACCCGCTCTCCACTGGGGTGTTTTTCCGAACGCAGGCATTGAAAGGGGATTCAGAAAAGCAGCATCAGTTTTATTTCTATTGTCATCTTTGGGCTGAGGTGAAGGTAAAAAACCGCCAATTTTTAACAAACTTCCATTAGATCACTGTTTGAAATGAGAATAAACACATGAACCTATGGATAACAACAAAAGCAAATAAACTATACACTAATCGGAAGATCTGGTTAAGGCGGTTGATAAAGTGATGATTATTAATCGCTCTGAGATTACATCATTGTATTAGATGAGGTCAAAAGTCAAATAGTTCAAACATCTAGTTCAGCTCAAATGTCACTAAAATCGCACATTTTAGTATTGAGTTTGCAGAAACTAGGTTGAAGAAACAACCCCAGTCGGTGAACTTTTATCGAGACACTGAGGCTAAAAGCAACATGTTCATAAAGAGACGGTTCTTCCAGTGCCCGGGATTCCAGTTGCAAAATTAACTTTTTTTTAGTAGTATGCTTTTCCTGCATTTTTGACTTCTAACTTGCAGTATTTGTCTTTAATGATTTATTCATTATTAGTGCAAATTCTGTTTTCGATCTTCTTTGTCTACCTATCACTTTATATGTGCATGATTAAGGCGAAAAGCCGAAAGCTCGCACGACTTTAATAAAGCATCTAGTGCCTGTTGAAATTTAACTAAAAGCAACATGATTCTGAAAAACTTCAATAATTCCTGATAAGAGGCAGAACTAAAAAGTACAAAAATAATGAAAAATCATAGATGAAATTTGAAATACCGAAATATACATACATACATACATATATATATATATATATATATATATATATATATATATATATATATATATATATATATATATATATATACCGAAATCACCCAAAATATTCCAAACGTTCAAGTTTTAAAATAGCTCTCACGCCAAAAGTGTTGTGCCAAATTTATCACCCTTCTGTCAAAAGTTGCATACTGCGTAGAAAGTAAGTTACAAGAAATCTGCTGGCCATATGACTTGCTTGGTTGAAAGAACCCCACTGGGGTGAGGGCTAAGACTGCCAATCACAAGCAGTCAAAAGCAATACTAGCACAACAACTATTTCACACCGATCGATATACATGTACTTAATTTACATGACTAGGCTTGCATCATGCAATGAAGACCAAATATACAAGGCCTACTTGAACGGCGTTAGTTCAATTCTTTCGAAATTATGCACAAATGTTTGCTGAAGAAGAGCCTTCCCATTCAGGGTAATCAGGCTAACGAGAACAATTGATGCGCATTTTTATGAAGATCTGAACTTTGTGAATTAAATTTCGTTTCGCATTTTCACTAAATCGAGACCGCATTTGAAACAGGCTAGGAGTCTCTATCTCTGTTGTGTTTCTTATCAAAGTCCTATTAATGAACGCCATTATCAGTGAACTTTCATTCTATTTGATATCAAATAAGTTTCATACTACTAAATATTTAACCCGTCAGCACCAGCTCACTAGTACATAGATAGACACATGAACAATTTGCAAAAATTTTGCTTTTTAATAAATTTTATCAAATTTTCTTTTGACCTGAGGAGCACATTCTATACTGCAATCTATCACCTCATAAGATAGAAGAAACCTGCATCATAAGGCGCCGTGTGCTGGAATTTTAGTAAACTGCGGTGAAGCAGAATGTTAACCTACTCGTACTAAAGAAAACAATAAATCATAGACGCAATTGTGCGCTAGCCTCCTAAACCGCTTTGCTTTAGGACTTTTTCACCAGTTACGAATGTTTTCCTGCTTTAAGATGTGATTCAGTTCGCTTTAGGAGGTGCTGGCTTACAGTACAAGTGAAAAACTAAATCTTTTAGTACGAAGCTCTATCCTGACATTTTTTGTCGACACTCGAACTATGTCATAATGACATCTTCTAACTTGCAAGTTTGACAGATGCAATTTTCTATGACCTTGCAGATGCATGTTCTCATTTAACTATCTGGAGAGCAGAAAAATTGACTTTTGTAATCTATAAATAAAAGAATCCTGACCGATGGCGAAAATATCGAATTTATACAAATTTCGTTCGAACGTTTTGACTTGTTTCAGCATGTTATTTTACTGATTGTTATTTACAGTGAAGGACTCTGCACGAACATAAAGGAGGCATTTTCCTTTAGAATACATTTCTAACCGCTGGATTTGCATTCTCCCAAACACTTCGGATGGAGATTTCAGTTAATAAAGAGCGTTTCAATCCAACAGTTAGCCCTGCATAATATAAACCCAGGCCTGATAAACCTGCAGGTTTTATGAAATATACTGTATAATCATAGATAATGACTTCGACGACCTTTTGTCTTCTCAGTATTATTTGGGTTCATCATGCTGGACAAGTTGCCTAACAAATTTTATGGCACATATTCTCCACTTCGTCGGTGCTAAATTTGTAAATGAATTCTCATTTTACTCATTGTAAATATGATTGCCTGAGCAAACGGATCAGGTGCCATAATCAGACTTTGTCTTTGTATGAGCTCAAAAATACATATAATTTGAAAATGACTTTTCTGTGAAAGTCTATGACAAGTAATTCAGTTAGTGAAACCTTTTCATACTTCAAAGAGATCACGAGGTGAGTAAAGGAAAATGGCTATCTGTCTTCTCAGTATCATTTGGGTTTGTCATGCTGCACAAGTTGCCTAACAAATTTTATGGCACATTTCTCCACTTCGTCAATCTTATGGCACATATTGTTAAGTTTGTAGCCACAACTTCGATATCAGTTGTCGTGCCAATTTCAGTTCCGGTAGACCGTTTGGTTGCGGTATATTCACATGCGTACAATGGGCCGCACCTGAAAAATGGTAGCTATAGGGATATGATGAACATACATATTGAAATGGCAGCAAATGCACCTAGAATAAAAATGACTAGCTGACCGTTGCGAAAGCCTCTGTTATTCCTAGTACGTGCCAAGGGTCGATGGAGCCGTTCACAACATGGAAATAGATAGCAATACAATCTCTAGAACGGAAATGTAGGTTCTTGCAATGCATAACAACGGCACAAAAATCGTACGCATTTTCACTTGGAAACACTTGCCAACCACCATATGATTGGGTTAGAATCAGCTACATGTGCAATTCAAAGCTTTTGATTGGTGGTTCATGCCTCAACTTAGTTCCGCCGCATGTGCCGCGACCTTCAGTCAATTTCCATTCAAGTCAACTTCAACCAAACAATCTGTCTATTTCTATGGTTCACGAAGATGACATTTTCTGCAGTGTAATTTTGCCTCCGTAGTAAGAGTTGGTAAAAGCAACACCTCTGAGAAGTGGAACTAAACTAAAGTCCCATCCAATAATATCTGCACATTGCTGCATCAAAAATCTGCAAACAAATTTAATCAGTCAATTGATTTACATTGTTACAGAGCAAGTAGGGTTATCAACCACTATTTCAGCTTTTTCAGTCATTTTTCTATGAAAGTCGATTACACGTCTCCAAATGCAAAGACGGTCTTAATCGCAGAATTGAGGTGGTCTGTTTTTTATTAGCAAGTTCTATAATATTTTTCTAGCGAATTTATAAGTATTCATTTATTTATGCGCGCGTCCATATAACTCCGAAAAGGCATATAAGAAACGCAAAGGTCATAATGAATTAACTGAAACGTGTCATGTTCATGAAGTTAACGGACGGTGTGGATTTGGGCGACACATGACGCAAAATCTATTTTCCATGATGCTTATCACAAATCATTTCGAATGACTTCACAGAAATGACATCCGATGAAGTCCATGCCATTTCGAATGAAATTTCGGTGAATTCAAGCGATTTCAGGTCATACGATTTACACTTCAAACTAGAATCAAATCCAAACATAAATTATTGTCGGTGGCCTTCAAGGTCATCGTAATGATGCGCGTTTAGATAAATTTCTTAACCGTAGCGGCCGTAAAGAAAAACTTCCGCAAGAGCAGCCAACCGCAACCGACCGTTGACCGCTGAAACACATGTACGGGTATATCCGACTGGTAATCGCTTGAATGAATAGTTTCGTTGAATCAATGCCCTATATCAGTTATTTAAGGTCTACTGGTCATCGTAATATGCTACAAATTGGATTATAGTTTTATGCCTAAAAGTTTAAAATCTTATATATATTAAAGCATGAATTGCCACATTTGAGTTGGATTTGAAACAGTCACTGACTACTACATATTATATCCAATCCACTTGTATCTACATACTTATAAAGTATCTACTACATATTACTACATATATACTCTATGACATTAAAAACGATCCACTTGATATAGAAAATCTCAATGGAAGTGGACGACTTTTATTTCATACTGCACTGACCAGGTTGTCTATGCATCAAATTTGTCATGCTAATTTAAAGCAGCTGTCCATTGTCGATATCTTTGGCATAGTTGATGCATTTCAAATTCGACCTTTTATCACTATCAAGCAATTCTTTCTGACTAAATTTTGAAGCAAAAATGTCGCAATCAGAGTTTGTAAAAGGAATGGCTGTTGGAATGCTACGATGTGGAAAGAGTTGTAGGTTTGTTGGACGGAAGTTGGGTGTGTCACACTCCACTGTGAGCAGGTGGTGGAGTCGATGGAACAATGATGGAAATGTTAAAAGGAGGAAAGGATCAGGGAGACCGAGATTGACAAACAATGCTACCGATAGAAAGTTGGTTATCTCAGCAAAGCGCAATCGCTTTAAGAGTGTTCCTCGACTGGCCATCAGCTGGAAAGCTGCAGCAGGAATTGCATGCAGTATACGAACAGCATATCGCCGTTTAGCAGAAGCGGGCCTGAGGTCATACCGACCTGCTGTAAGAATTCCTCTAAGTAAGTAATGCGAGAATTTCACACAATGACATTGTTTCACTGCCAATTTTTTCTCCGCAGGTCTCGAACACAAGCGAAAGCGTGTGGAATGGTTTGAGCAGCATCTTTCGTGGAGCACAGAGGAATGGCGTCAAGTGATGTGGACGGATGAATCCCGTTTCACTTTGGATTTTCACGATGGTCGCATTAGAGTGCATCGAATGGTTGGTGAGAAGTATTCACCCTGCTGCATATCTGAGCATGACCGCTATGGTGGTGGTAGCGTGATGATCTGGGCCGGTATCTGGTACGGAGGTCGAACTGTCGCAGTCATTGTGAAGGGGAACTTGAAAGGAGAGCGATATTTATCGAATATCATATCTCCAATCGTCATCCCAACGGTAAATGAACTCAACCTCATATTCCAGAATGACAACGCTCGACCACACAGAGAGCTCATTGTGCAACAACAGCGATAGTGAGATCTGGAATTCGCATCCTCCATTGGCCTTCACGCTCCCCCGACCTGTCTCCGATCGAACATGATTGGGATGAACTTGGTCGGAAAGTGAGAGATGCATATGATCATCCGCCATCAACACTGACAGCTCTTTCAGAGAGACTCATCAATCAATGGTCATTGCTGGATCAGGAACGGCTTGATCATCTTTGCGACTCGATGCCGATGAGACTTCAAAGCTGCATTTCAGTGCGGGGAGGACATACTCGGTACTAATGTCTCCCATTTATTCAAATATAATGTTTTATATAAAATGCTATCTTATAATTCATGAGTGTGAGTAGAATAAAGTTTATATATTTGAGTGGAGCATTTTTTATGTCAGGCAGTATAACTACATATTTCTTTATCCAATACATTAGCACATATACTATGTATTATCCAATTCTTCAATGCTGTCAGGATATCAGCATTTCTTTCCGTCGCTTGTCATATTGTTCTCTTGGTCACTGAACGTAACAAGCTTTGACTGGGAAAAGCAAAACTTGATGACACCATACCTGTAGTTTCATTGCCAGAATTTTCGTGAGGCTTACATATGATTAAATGTATAACAGGAATATTGCCAGAAACTGTCGACCTTTCGATTTGAACTCTATAAAAAAATCTTGAATGATTCTTAAACCGGCGTTTGTGCGAATCCTGCATCCATTGATCAATCAAATCAATAATTAGCAATGTACCGTATCGGTATATACGCATATTGTACGTGCACATGATAAAGTACTTCATCACTGCTAATCTAATCAATCTAGTCAATCTAGTGATAGCACAATGACTGAATGAGACTAGAAGTGGGTACTCTAGTGCATGTACCAAGCGGTAACTCATGGATCATAGTAGGGATATATCATAATCACAATATAGAAGCTGTGTTTTCCTCTGTTACATGATCTGATGAAACGACAGAACTGAATATAAAATCTGGAAACACCTTCTCTCGAAAAATTCAGCTGTTTTATAAAAAGTGGTGTGACAACCACGATGACATAATTTGCAATCATTTTTACTCAAATCTGATGGAAAATATAATCAATGGTAATCATTTCCTTATCTAAATATTTTCATTTTAGCGGTGAATTTTGTCATACACATTTCATGATAGTGAGTGAAATGTTTCCGGTAAGTTGTTGCTTTACAAGTGAAAACACGGTGGTGCTGAGAGGCGAAAAAGGTCGAAAAAATTGGGGGTTAAATCTGTTTGTCTAATGATGTAAGGAAGAGGAATAGAAGTAGAACTAAAAACATCAAAAATATTTCATCGAGCCATTTTCGAGAAAATCGACTTTATTGATTTTTCAAAATCGATACTATAAAATAATCAATATCGATTATACTGAAGATTTAAAAAAATTGGGGGACGGATGCTTTTCAATCTAGGATGTTAAGGATATTCATACTAACATTTCAAGACCAATTACTCAAATTTTCATTGAGCCATTTTTGAGATAATCAACTTCATTGATTTTTCAAATTCGATATATACTTCAATGATCGATATCGATTATACTGCAGATTTACAAAAATTGGGGGCGGATGTTTTTTAATCTAGGATGCCAAGAATATTTCATGCTAATAATTTAAGACCAACTATACAAATTTACATCGAGCCGTTTTTGAAAAAACGATTTTATTTTTTGATATTAATAGCCATAAAATGTACAGGGTGGCCAGAAGTGACTATGTTTCAAATATTGTTATATTTATAATATCAAAATCACTCAAATATCATTCAAAAGCTCAAGTATCATATGCAGGCCCTTGATGTCAATGCACAAAGAGAGTCTTCGGAATGTGCAATTGTGGATTCTTCGGAAAGTTCTTTATCAGCATCAATTTCTTCGAAAGCAGTCACTTTTTTCTTTTCAAATTTCTTCTGACAGTCACTTCGATGTCATTTCCTGTTTAAGGCCTCTCATGGTGAAATTTTCTTTTCATCATACCTAAGGGCATTGTCATAAGAAGTCAGGTCAGGTCTTCTTGCTGGCCATGGGACTGGACCGAATTTACCCACCCATCTCTCATCGAAGTGCGTATTCAGAAATTCTCGAGTTGTTCGGGAAGTGTGAGAAGGGGCGACATCTTGCTGGAAGTGGGAGATTTCACGAATGCCTCGTCTCGCAAGATCTAGCATGAACTCACCCTCCAGGATCATTGATTACAGTTCATATTACCTTCAATAAAATATGGATCAATTAAATACTCCTGAGACATCGCTGCCCACACCATAACGCTCGGGATGTTGATGCGCATTTTCCCAAAGTGAGGACTTTCATTAGACCACATGACCACATTCTTGTCTTTTGATGCAGCATAAACTGCACATTCATCCGAGAAAAGCAATTTCTTTCTCATCCGTGGAGATTGATACTTCTCAAGAATAGCCGTAAAGCATTCAGCACGATTCTGATGATCTTCTTCAGTTAGATATTGAACAAATGTGGGTTTCCAAGCTTTCAGAAGAAGGTCACACCGTCACATCTAGATTGTCTAGTTGTATATCCAAGGTATGGTTTGAATGATTGAATATTTAATTTCCGTGTATATATTCCACGCTTGTATTCGTGTAGCAGATTTAGATGTGACTTGCATATCCCCGATGGTAGTCGATCATCACTGAGACTGAAATCATCCATTACAAATTGTCGAATTAATCTCACAAGTTCCTCCGAAATGCGATTGCTTTCCGTTGGGTCGGACATTCCTCCACATGCAATGCATAATGTCTTGCGACATTCATCATGGCTTCGTGCTTGGGACATAACGCCTGGAATGAAATGAAACGCGCGTGTGAAGTGAACTTATTGATTAAAAGTTTCTTTTGTCACACAATGATCACCGCATGCTTGCGCAAACCCGCTATTGCAAGCCGAACCGCTGAACAATTCTCATGTGAGAGTGAGACTTCAATGGCACTAATTCTTCTGTCAAAAGTTAGAAATACCGAACATATCAATGTTGAATAGTTGGAACCATACAAGCTCATTCAGTACTATTGTATATAATATACGTAAACATCTTACTTGAAATATTTGAGCCTGTGGACTTGCCTACATATCAGTACTCAAGTTACAAAATAGGCTGTACCGTTCGTATCATACAGTAGACAGTGAAGTCAGCGATAGATTAAGCTTATTGTGATATAATTGCACATGTGAATCACATCGATCAATTTTCTATAATGTTAATGTTTGGTTTATCTTGTTCTTATTTATCATATATGTATATGATGTAGTTAGATATGATTATTGTCCGCTATCCCTAATGAAACTCAATCGATATCCGGCTTACGTATTGGCTCTGTTAGCTGCAATACAGTATACATTTGTGTTTTAAGTATACTTTCTGGCCATTAATATCAAAAAATGAAATCGTTTTTTTCAAAAACGGCTCGATGTAAGTTTGTATAGTTGGTCTTGAATTATTAGCATGAAATATTCTTGGCATCCTAGATTAAAAAACATCCGCCCCCAATTTTTGTAAATCTGCAGTATAATCGATATCGATCATTGAAGTATATATCGAATTTGAAAAATCAATGAAGTTGATTATCTCAAAAATGGCTCAATGAAAATTTGAGTAATTGGTCTTGAAATGTTAGTATGAATATCCTTAACATCCTAGATTGAAAAGCATCCGTCCCCCAATTTTTTTAAATCTTCAGTATAATCGATATTGATTATTTTATAGTATCGATTTTGAAAAATCAATAAAGTCGATTTTCTCGAAAATGGCTCGATGAAATATTTTTGATGTTTTTAGTTCTACTTCTATTCCTCTTCCTTACATCATTAAACAAACAGATTTAACCCCCAATTTTTTCGACCTTTTTCGCCTCTCAGCACCACCGTGAAAAGTTAGATTGTGCCGTCTCTTCTTGGATATTTGACAGCCATTAATTTAATATCTGAGTTTATTTGATGGGATAATGAAAGGGATGACAAACTTCTTTATTTTTATCTGAAATTCACGTCAACCGTGTCTATGGCTGCCATTCAAAGTGCACCAATTTGTTATTTCTTCAATTTTTGATTTCTCTGTTATCATTTCTTATATTTTGCTAGTTCCTTACAATATTTGGAGAGAGCTACTGAATTGTGCTTGTAGTCAGAAATCAAAAAAATATCCTCAATACTAATAACCTTCTGTGGATCGAGAAAATGCGCCTATGAATCACATAATCGTCCGGCAGCCAGAACGATTTTCTGCAGGGAACGAGGACAAAGATGAGACTTTCACAGAATGATGTACACCCTACGCCTAGTACGAATCTGCGTGTTCTGCTGTGCTTCCTTCACTGCTCAGACATGATCGAAGAAAACCATGGGACGTAAATCGCAATTTTTGGCAAAAATGAAATTTTCTATGTTTTCCAAGATTTTTGACATGGAATGTCTTTAGGTAATTTCCTATCATGTGTATTTGTTATGTTTCTGATCAGTAATGGAAGCGAGAATGTCAAAATTAAATTAAATTTAAATTAATTTAAAATTAAATTCAATAACAAAATTAGATATAACTGATAATAACAATAGCTATAATAATATAACTTACTAATAATAAAATTAACTATAAAATTAAATCACTCAAAATGCGGGTTTTTGCCGACATTAAGAGGTTTGCCAAATCTGAATGTGTTTAGCTTCATAGACAGGGGTGCATGAGCAGGATAGGAAATGACCGGGAGACATTCCATGTCAAAAGTCATGGCTCTGGGCTTAGTGCTTTCGCTTGATCATAGAGACATAGATAATTTCCTTTTTGACAAAAACTTCAATCTGCGTCCCATTGGATAAACATGGGTTTTTCTTTGAACGTGTCTGAAAAGAAGAGGAACTGGATAGAACTCGACAGACGTGCAGATTCGTATTAGGCATGGGATGTACATCATTCTGTGAAAGTCTCGTTATCGGCGTCGTTCCTTGCAGAAACTCGTTCTGGCTGCCGGACTCCGCGGACTGATGTTCGACTCAATCGAGGAGTCAGTCAACTCGCTAAAGCTGAGCTACTTTGATTGTCGACAATGACGCTAAAGGCCATATACTTCTATACAAGCTCATGTGTCTTGCCAAATCTTTTTATTTTACTCTTCACCGAAGCCGCTCAAGTCTTGCAATTCACACCCATAGCCGACATCATTCTCAATTCTTTAAACCTGCAACCAAGGTAATGCGACGCCACATCTCCTCGATGAGATCGAATTGCGTTGTAAGAGGCTTAACTGCAACTCCTTGCTGAGACATGGCGCCGCCTTGAGTGCCTTTGATTCTCAAGTCACTGGAGCCGTCACGGATCATTGTGGACTCTCCTCATAACAACAAACCGGCTCCCAAAGAATTCAGCTGAAGAAATGTGGAAATATAATCTTCAGCTCCGACGTATATTTGAAGAACTTCTATCTCGGCATCTGACATTTCAATGCTGTCAATGAATGCTGCTATAAATTACTTCATTATCATTTCATCAGAAATTCAATTTAACTCCGTGCTGGTGAGGGTTATACAAAGCATCTTTACTGTCAATATGTAGCAGTCGACAATGGATTTCACACAAAATCTGGGCACTTCTCTTTAGATGAGAGAACAGCCAAATACACTCCATTTTCAAATGATTACTAGCAGATTTGGAATTGAAGGATATTCATAGTTGTGCTGCATGTGTGTACGAAATTTCTCTGACTAGCTTGTTGGATCAGGAAGTTGAATTTGATGCTTATGGATGCTTGAGTAATTCGTAAGCATTAATAATTAAATTAATTAATTAATAATTATTTAATAATTAAATGATTCCTGTAAGCATCATTAGCCATGTTTCAATGATTCGCAGGCTAACATTGCAACGCTAATATCGTAAAAGGAATATTATGAAGTATTATAATGGAATGTGCATTCTGAATACTGCACTGCATTTTTTCGGTGTCGATTTCGTATTTTTTAGTTGCATCGGTTTGTACTTGAATGCCAACACTGGCGCTTGTGTCTGGAACTGTTTCATCAATGACACAGGGTGCGTCAGAAATGGCGCCCAATTTTAAAAATCGACAAAATTGTCTTCATCACTGTTCAGCTTCAACAAGTTTCCTTACCGATGCACACAAGGCAATATATCAAATGATATACGAGTAATTAATGAAAAGCTTTAACTGCCTTCCCAAATTGGCGAATCTGAATAAACTTTAAACCAAACAAGCAATGGCCACCAGATTTCTAGTGGCTTGCTTGCTTGCTACGCATTATGCAACTTTTGTCAGAAGGGTGATAAATTTGGCACAACACTTTTAGCATGATAGCTATTTCAAACTTGGATATTTGGAGTATTTTGGGTGATTTCGGCATATATTCACTTCTGATGTATATTGTGGCATTAATTCTTGATGAAATAAGAATTATAATAAGAAACTATAATAATTCTAAATAAGAAAGAATTCTTCCTATTAATGTAGAGATATTCACAAATGCAAAATCTTTGAATTTGAATAATTATCTGCTTATTATGCATGCATGTTTGATATTTGAAATTCAAATTTATATTATTATTTGTATCATCTTTATATTATTATTATATTGTTTGTATTATTATTATTATTTTTATTATTTTTTTATTATATTATTATTATTATTTCCATTATTATTTATGTTATTTTTTTTAATATTGATTATTTTTGTACTTTTAATTCTGCCTCTGATCAGCAATTCTTGAAGTCTTTCAGAATCATGTTGCTTTTAGCCTCAGTGTCTCGATAAAAGTTCTCCGAGTCTCTTCACCTGCAGAAACTAAATACTAGAATGTGCGATTTTAGTGATATTTGAGTTGAACTAGATGTTTGAATTATCTGACCTTTGACCTCATCTACTGCAATCATGTAATCTCAGAGCGATTAATAATCATCATTTTATTAACTGACCAGATCATTCGATTAGTGTATAGTTTATTAGTTATCGTTGTCACTTTCCACTTCAAATAGTGATCTAGCGGAAATTTGCTAAAAATTGGCGGTTTTTGACGTCTGACCTTCACCTCAGCCCAGGGCTGACCTTAGAAATAAAGCTGATGCTGTTTTTCTGAATCCCCTTTCAATGCTTATTCGATTGATGTGTGGCTTGGCAAAATTGGTGAAAGTAATAGTCTGGGAGATCAGCAGGGGGTTGGGCTATGATGCCCAACAGGCCGAAACATTTCTCGTGGTAGCTACATCTGTTGAGATTTGATAAATTAATTAATTGCCGGGTTACTTGTTTAAAATATCTTACTGTGCTCGTGGTATTTTTCGGTATACCAAATACCTATTGTATCCTTACCTATTACATATCTGGACAAATCAGGAGACGTAATGTCTTGCGACCGTGAAGTCCACTCGATTTCATCATATCTCCCGTCCATCTGCCCTCGGCTGTTATCATTGAGAAAGCCAGACATTTGAGCTAGTCGTTGTATGATGGAGTCATATCCTGTTCAAAGAAAATGATGGGATTTCCGATCACCCAATGGCTTGTACATAACCAGATAATAATTTTCCGATGCAGCAGCACCTTAAACAAGTTAGTCCCGATATTAATCCACACGTTGAAATGACAGTCAAAACTGTGACGCCCGCCAAGTTCACCCTTTTTCAAAAATTTTGTTAGGCTTTCCATCAAGTGATGACTCAAACTAGGTTTCATCTTGTCCACGCTGAATCTTATCACCATCGTGGTCAATCTGACTGTGGCATTTCCAATATTCGCCTTGATTGTGGTCTCCTGCATCAATTAATTTGGGCAAAGCATTTGAAAATGTCACCAAAAGTATCTAGAGAGCACATCGAATAATCGGGCGGTAATTATCAAAACAGATCATAAATGTAATGGGTCAGAAAAGAGTTACCAGCTAGGAAACCGTGGAAAGGGAAAGCTCTCCTCTGGGTGTGATATGTAGTCTAAGCGAATTAAATGCGACAGAAAAGAAATCAGGACCTCAGAAAACCAAAGCTTTTCTATCTCTTCTTGCTCAATTTTTGGAAACAACTAATTTTTCCTTACTGAAGATATTGCATCATCTTCATAATTAGAGAGATAGCAACTGCCATACATGGTTTTTTCCCGATTTCCGTTTTTTTCAACTTCCAACTTTTCCTCCAGTATACAGTCTATGCATCTTCCACAACTGACCACAAAAAAACGGTTATTCCATTCATTGTGCGGATTATCCAAGAAGCATTGCGAGTCTCCCATCAGATGTGTTGAAGCCATAGAAATCTGAAATTCTATTACAAAACAAGACTAGAACGGCCAAGGACATATAAAACAATAGACCGTCGTCGACATGTGTTGGCATGGCACCGGTACCTTCACGATGGCGGTTCCAGTGGTTGGCAATGGGAGGATACCTGCAGCTTATCAGTCAGTGTGCTTTGCAAACATTTGCGGTTATCATCATGTCTTTATCTTGTGCACAAAAGAATTTTGATGGAGCAACTTAATCGCTTTGCGGCTTAAATCTGCAACAATTCTTCTGTTTCACTAATTTGCTTCTTCTAAGATCTGGCAACACTGATGTACATGTAGATCTGAATGTCTGAAATTGCCGTCAACAAACAGCTGTTGTCCATTCTCGTCTCACTAACCTAAAAAGCGAAAATTCGCATTTATATGGTTGCAACAATGAAATATACGGTAAAGTTACGGTTGCATGCAATTCTGAAGAATTTTGAGGAGGTCTACAGCATCGTTTATCAATCTAGTTTGTACTTTCTCTGACTGAAGACATTCCTTGGATGAGTGAAAAAGGGAAACTTCCTTATTCATGAAGATAAGAAACCAAATATTTTCTTCCTTCACACGTCTTCTGAATTTTCGTTAAAGGAGTAGAATTCATCACTGATAATTCCATTTCATTGAACAACTCATTCATGATGGAATTTGGCCTGGAATCGTATGTACAGTGCATAGATAAGACATTGATATGAAGGCGTCAGTGTTACAAGAAGCTGAAAGATGAATGTTTTGAGAAGGTATAAAAATGAAGATACGAGAACGGCATTCCTTTCACAAGTGAAAAGAGAGTATTTCAGAGGCAAAGAAAACGTTACTTGACAGTCGAGGGATGACTAAGGCCTCCATTCTTCTATTGGTGTGGTGCAAGATGAGATATTTACACTGTGAGTCAGTTCAAACTGACTGGAGTGAGATATCTGAGTCGTAAGCAGGCATGATTATTTGAACGGTCAGTGCCAGCTTCAGCTCGAAGGCGGTAATGAAGATTTCTTCAGATCTGAACAATTTAAGCATTAAATTCCTTGACAGCCGTAGACGCTGTGTTTCGTCGTACAAGGACAAGTAAGTGTGGCTTGTAATGACAAACCAACTTGCACATCTAGCATAGAATAAGCATTTTAGAGAGAGCACTAGCAACTCAGGATTTATTAAATCGCCAATGTGCATGCACTTTAGATCTTTTTAAATGAACTCGAGGTGAACGCAGTTGGGTATTGCAACCAAAAGTGAGATATGCACATTTTTGAAGTTTTGAAGAAATTATCACGGAATTGACTGATCATGATAATAATAAAGAAGGAATGAGTGCATTTTACCGTGTCATAGACAATATTGGAGAGGTAATGTTTGTTAAATTAGCAATTCGATGGGTTGCTACTTTCGTGTTCAACCTCAAGAGTGTATTTTCTTAGACGTGATCATATCACAAGGAACCTGCCACTGGCAGAGCAAAATAACTTAGTCAAAGACAATGATTTCAATTGACTTTAAGAGATGTAAATGGGTCCGCATCAATATTCCGATTCAAGAAATGAAACATGAATTTAGTGAATCTTAGAATCATGCCGATGAAAATTGAATTAAAAACTTGAAATTTTAGCCAAGAAAGCACGAATTACGATACGACTTTTTCATGAAGACTTCCATTATAATGCGGTTCATAAAATTCCCTTGATAATCAGCTTAATTTCCGCTTAGTAATAAAGTGGCTTCAAGTCGGTAGTATACAAATTTGCAAAATTTCAGCTTTTAAAAAACTGCTCGAATAATATTTTGGACCGCACGAACGTAATCTCGGCAAAAAACTATAAAATATTTTCATATAAAAATGTTCACTGTATGCAGATACTTTTTCAGTCGACACTCTACCTATCAGGCTATATGTTCACTCTTTGACATCTACATGCATGTATAATGGCTGAGCCAGCCGAAGCAGCAAGGACTGTACAACAGGCTGCTCTACGTAGGCTTTATTCATCCTGACATTGTCGTGCGGATGATGAACACTATTGCTGCATCTTTGTAGATATGTCCTTCTCTTAAATACATAGAAAAACTGGTATTTTCAATCTATGATGCACAGACACCCGTTTAGTATAAATGATTGATCTGAGGGCTTGGGTACTCATGCACTGATTTCCCATAGTGACTCCCACGCCTTGCTCTTGGCACCACCATGAAAAATGGCTTGCCGGCTGGGAATCGAAACCAGTCTTCGAATTGCTAACGCGGCATGAAGATCACCAAGACCAGCGAAGCACACCCTCCATGATCGTGTCAAGAGCAAGTAAAGCCGGAGGCATTGAATCATATTAGATCGATTGTCCGAGGTAGCCTGGAAGCGGTTGATATTGTTATATAAACAATCCAGGAAGGTAACGTCAGAATGCGCGCTGAAAGCTTTACTTGCTCATGAAGGGTGTGCTTCGCTGGTCTTGGTGATCTTCATGCCGCGTTAGCAATTCGAAGACTGGTTTCGATTCCCAGCCGGCAAGCCATTTTTCATGGTGGTGCCAAGAGCAAGGCGCATTGAAATATCATTTCGACCTCGTGAAAGCCGGAGGTCGTTGAATCATATTAGATAGTTTTCTCTTTCTTTGCATTTATGGTGTACAGGAACTTATAGAACTAAATATCAAGTTGCATATTGGATCCTTTTTTGGTGCACAGCCCATGCTGGCACACTTTCGACAAGCCTCATTTTTATAAAATGCAGATTTGTTGGCGATACAGAACGCGAAGTTTCGGCATTAGCTTTGCTCATACGTGATTCAACTGGCAAGCTAAGAAATGTCAATTTTGCTCATTCATCGGAATATCGGTGACAATTTTCTGAGCTTGTCAGTTGCATGGCATGAAATAGGCGAAAGTCAAAATATCGTGATCTGTATCACTCATGCATGCATATATGTATATTGGAAAACTTGGATTTTTATCATAAATTTCTTTGCTAGTTTTCACTGTACTCCGGATAAGTGGAGAAATTCCTTTATTTTACTCCCTATCTTTTGGTAGAATCTATTTTGTCTCACTATTTGATACCTAAAACATGAAGTATGTATACACGCTCAAGCCAGTGTCCTTTGGTGTTTGATCATCCTGGCATGCCCACTGCATGACCTTGATCTTGATCAGGTTAATCCGAAGACCATGTGACCTATGACCATCTCTCCAGGCAGTGTAACTTTGCTCTAAGCACTCCAGAGAATCCGCCGAAATAACCAAATCATCTGCATATAATAGCTCATGCGGACGACTTGTTCGAAATTCGCGAGAAAGTGCCTCCATGACAATCACAAAAAGAAGGGGCTCAAAACTGATCCTCGATTTACGCCTACTGCAACCTCGAATTCAGAACTGAGACCACCCCTTTCTAACCACAGATCATAAAGTAAGTATATTAGGTAGAGTAGCAACTCACCATATATTAGATCGCCAATGTGTATACAGTTTCGATTATATTGAATGAACTTGAGATGAGACCTACTACCAGTACCACATGTGAGATATGCAAATTTTTGCACTTCTGTAGAAACTGTGTTGACTGCGCACTTGTGTTGACTGATTCAACACAGGAGAAGAAAAGTAATTTACAATTCTTCCATGTCATGACAACCTTGAAGAGGTAATACAGTGTATGGTTTGTCAAATTAACAATTCGATGGGTTGCCATTACTTTGAAGCTGACCCTTGATATCATAAGATTATTTTCTTAGGCGTGACCATTTCACAAACTACTTGCCATTGAAAGAGCAAAACATCATAATCAAAGAAACTGATCATACTTTAAAAGATGTACATGTAAATGTGTCCACATTACTAATCAGATTCAAGAAATGATGCCTTCTGAATTATAAAATCATGCTGCTGAACATTAAATTGAAAACATGACATATCTCAGCCAAGAAGCTCTCAATAAGATCCCAATTGTTCCTTGAAGACTCGCAGGGACTTCCATTATGGTGCAGTTTATGAAATTTCCTTGATCATCAGCTCTATCTCCGCTTAATTAAGATATTTGTCAGCAAACATTCATTCCTTTTGATATCGAACTTGCTTCAAACTACTTATAAAGTGGCTTCATCTTTACAGGGATGCAATGTGTTATATAATGTTCATATATAAACACAGGGATAACTTGCAAAAATTTAGCCTTTTAAAACTGCTCAAATAATTTTTTGGACAGCAGGAACGCAATCTCCGTAAAAACTTAATCATTTCATATAAAAATGTTTACTGTATGCAGGTACTTTTTTGAGTCGACACTCTACCTACTAAATATTTAGTGTATGCCTTGGATCTTCTGTGTCGGTAAATGGCCTGAACAGTCCGAATAATTCATTCCTTAACACCAACCACCCTCATTGCCCACCACAACACCTCTATTGCCACCCGATTAAATGCTTTCTACAAGTCAACAAAGATAAAATGCAACTCCCTTCGCTTTTCAATCAACTTTTCCTGCAGCTGCCGCACAATAAAAATTGCATCTGTTGCTGCTTCTCCCACCATGAAGTCGAACTGCATTGAGTCAATTGACACGAGTTGTCTGATGAATGGCTCAAGCACTCTTTCCATCATATGTAACTGTAAATGCATGCATTATATGACTGCGAATGTATTCTTATTAATGTAAGAATTTAAACACATTATTAAGTGTGTTGAAATGAAACGAAGCCAGCACTGGATGAGTTGCGCAGCATAGTAAGGTGATTGGATAACATCTTTGTAGGATAATTGCATTTCCAAATACCGATTAATTATCTCTTCAACATATCACAAACAGCAAAAGTTTTCAACACCATCAGTGACAGGCAGTACTCCCCGGGGTTAGACATTAAGTCCTGCATAGTATTGTTCGATCTCTGCACCCATATTCATGACTAATGCGTAGATGACAACTGGCTTGATGTACTGATTCAATACGGCGATATAGACGCCCGTAGCGGCGAAGGCTTTCTGGTGTAAACCCATCGGCCTATCGCTCCACTAGAGGAGCTGAAATCTTCTCCGTATTCCAAACCACCTCTCTCACAATACCCATTGTACAGAAGAGTACCAACAGAATCACCGAGTATCAAG
This sequence comes from Prostheceraeus crozeri, assembly GCA_907163375.1. Classification (NCBI taxonomy): domain Eukaryota; kingdom Metazoa; phylum Platyhelminthes; order Polycladida; family Euryleptidae; genus Prostheceraeus; species Prostheceraeus crozeri. Next base: position 94,994 of record CAJQUW010013312.1, on the reverse strand, counting down.
TAATGTATTTTATTGCAAATAATTTGTCACCATCATGATTTTTTACATAAATGACGAAAAGGAAATGTTCATCTGAATATAGAAAAGTTCATCTGAAAATCTTCTGTACAATTTGTGGAAGTCCGTAATCAGTGGGTCTCCTGAACACGACTGTAATACACTGGATTCATGAAACTCGATATGGAAACACCCTGTAAAGGAAATGAAGCACTTATTTAAAAGGAAGCAAGATATTGATCCAGTAGTCTGAATAAACTATTTGAAAAGTTGATAGAACAATTTAGTAAATGGAATGATTTTCCTTTCTAGCAAATACATTACACAGTCCTTCAAGTATGTTCACTGAAATGAACGATGTTCTTCCTGTCTTTGTTTAGAAATCTACATGAAGATGTCCTAGACATTAAACTTCTTCATATTGTTTACAAAACACGTGCGATCTGCAGTAATATTTAATGAGTAGCATGATGTGTATAATTTCCAGCAAGAAATTTGTTTTCCTAAGTCAATGGTTTACACTTTGTATATTTTGCCTGCATCCTTCAGTATTGTCGAGAGTTTGCAAGTTTGCGAAGATGACAAGTATGTTAACTGCAGCAGAGCTGGAAACGGGTCACCGTGTCGCGGGTCGCCGGGTCACTGATTTTTGGCCCGGGTCAAGCACGTGACCCCGCTGTCCGGTCTCAAGTAGGCTTAAAAACGATAAATTGATTTTTATCGTTAGTAGGTATTTCGAAATTCATTCCGTAGCATTTATCTCGATGCTTTTCTGAGAGCGATTACTATGAGGTCAAATAGAGAAGCTACATGGATTTCACCATTTTTTTGGGTAAGTTATGATTGATGTTGTATCATGGAGGAAGTTTCGTCACGATCCTAACTTGAACCTACTATTTTTCAACATTTTATTTTTTTATTTTCGACTAGTTAATGAATCAAGAAATATATATTTCTTCATATGTGCCTGTACAAGTCTGATAAGCATTTGAAATATAATACTAGGCTACATCTAGGCGCAAAACCTATTAGACCTAGGGCATATGGTTAGTAGTAATTGATGAATTGAATAGGATTCTAGTAAATTAGATGTCTAACTGTAGTATCAGTCTGCGTTGATCCTATACTATAAACTGGACCTTAAGGTCAGTCAGACTATCATCAATTTTTACAGACACTTTTATGGATGTACCTGATGGATGCGATCAACATTGTAATCGCATTTCAGATATCAGATGATAAAGAGAAGGGCGACTGGACGATGTGTCATATTCAATAGAAGTGGTCATGTTTTCCCAACACGCATGCTGCTGAAATTACCTCCTTTGAGATTGATCAGACGTTAATGGAATTGAATTGCAACAAATTCGATGCTCCCGTCTTCACAGGTAGGCCTACGTATTGTTGTATTGGAAAACATTTTATTAAATATTACGGACTTCTATTTAAATATTTAAAGTCATTTCGTCTTTTTATGGTTAGCGACAAAGCTAGCTTGCAATTAGTTTACAATGCATTTAGTTTTTTCAGGAAGAAAAATTATTTATTTAACAAATCACAACAATACTCAAAGATAATGAATAAATTATACTCACTAATTTTATATTTAGTTAGTAAAATTGTTTTTGATATTTTTTGTCATACATAATAATAACTTTATTCATCTCACATATAAAGTCGGTGAACAGGTTACAATCATAAGTCGTAGACAAAATATGAACAGATAGGAAGAATAGGCAAGAGCCTATTTTAAAGTATACGTACAGGTCTTTTAAGATTAATTGAATCCTCTTCTAGTTTGATCTAACTGGTTCTATGTTTTCAGATTGTGGTGGGAATGTGGTTGCGGCTACTAACTTGCGCACACAGGCGGACTGCGCACGCCATCGGCTGAATACTGCCATTTTGACTGCCTGGAAGAGTGCGTTGGAGAAAAGCGAAGTATTAAGGCGATTGAATGACGACTCTCATCAACGTAGGCCTGCATCTTACGTCAATCAAGGAAGCGGCATTCAAGAACAGCTGTCACCAACCTTTGAAGCAGGGAGCAATAACCATGCCGCGGAGAAGTCTTCGGTTCAATTCAAGTCTCCCAAGTTACAATAAACTGCGTGAAATCCTCAAAATTCCTGCACGAAAGAGAAAGCACCAGATCTCTCGAATTGACGAGGAACTTCTCCAAGAAGCTGTGACTTTTCTTCGACCGTTTAGCGAGGTTTTCGACATGCTTGAATTTTCCGAAACACCCACACTGTCCAGTGTCATTCCCGGGTTTTATTACCTGAGAAATGCATGAGAGCTGACTTCTTCTGATTCCCAAACAACAAGAACTCCTGAACTCCATTGAAAGAGTTCAGGATGTGTCCAATACAAGCAGATAGAGAATGTTTCATTCAACAAGTAGAGGATCCTGTTTTAAAAATGGGGACAGATATAGTCGGTAGGATAACCGCTAAAGATGCTGACACCTTGTGTCAGACACCTGAGTTCGAATTGCTTTCCAAAGCAAAAAAATGGCATTGTCAGGAAGATGTGTTTGCAACATTCAGATGCAACACGTCTTCCGACAAATCGAGCAGGATTGATTAGTCAAAGGCGTGGAGGAGTGCAGATCAGCAACAAAAATTGAAATCGAAAATTACCGTAGGCAAAGCCATGCTGGCGCGATGAAGAATGCATTATGTTGATGGTGCGAGTGAAAAATCGACTTATCATCAGAGCAGTAGCGCGAGCAGATTTTGTAATGCAGGCATGCAGCTCGAAGTCGGAACTAGTTCTCACTTTTTAGCTTTCAACGCTGCGACATTATTCGACCCAAGCGAGTAACAATGCAACCAGAAACATTACAAGCGTTGGAATACTATAAAAACACTCATTTTCTCCCCTCTTTCACTTAGACTATTTTCAATTTGATGTGGAATATTTGCTCTAACAGATAGTGATAGATCTTAAATTTATTTGCATAGTACAATTTGTACATTTTTTTCGTTTTTTACCATCTTTGATTTCCAAATTTAGAGAAACAGATCAACAATGCCGTTACCGATTGTTATTATTTTGTCATGAACAGATATAGACAATTTGTACACTTTATGTTGTAGATTGCTTTTGTAATTGATTTATCTGATCGATTTACAACACGTATAGTTATTCGTTTATATGTAGGCCTATATAAGTAAACCTTCAGAGTAATTAATTTTCTTTTATATGGCATCTGAAAGCCTACATGGTATATAATTGTTATTACAGTTTTCATAATTAAATTGGCTGCAATATCGATCTTTTGATGCACTTTTCTTTTTGAATGATAAGTTGCCTATTGGCCTACTAGATAGTAAGGTGAGTTTTGAAGGGTGATTGTTGCTCGGTTTCATTTAATAATTTATGCGGACTGATTCAAAGACTTTGATTGACTATCTTATATAGAGGAAGCTTTATGCCTACTGGGACTACATAGCCTCTAGTCAGACCTTAACGATACAAGGACCATAGCTTTTGATAACACTAGCATACTAGACAAGCATACTATGACTGCCGGTACTAGACCTACTAAGACTAAATTCTAGGCCTATATCTATAGGGGTTCTATATCTACGACTACTAGCTTGCTAGAACATAGGCTTGTATTATGACTCGCCTTTGGATTCCTAGGCCAATTATACCAACATCTTCAACACCGGGCAAGAACTTTCATGGTTACAACTTTCAGTGAATTATGGGCATGCTACAACTTGGTGCATTGGAACTTATCTATCGGTATTACTCGCACATCTATAAGCTAAAATATGCGCTTAATGAAGGCTTGTAATGTAGCGGTGTAAGACACTTGTGTTCTCGGTACATTTTAGAAAACGGGTAAACCCAGGTCGGCGGGTTACCTTGGTCAAGGGTCATTGAGAGTGACCCGCTTCCAGCTCTGAGCTGCAGATCACTTACATTATAACACAGCTTTTGGGAATGTCATGTTCCAAATTGTCAATTTGCCTTAACAATTTTACATATTTGAATATTGAGGTCTAAAAATCCACCAAAAACACCGCCACAAAATTATGTGGATCGGTGAATGAAAATGTGACATATTGTATTTACCAGAAAATTCAGAAAATGATCATTTCTCGTGTTATAAAATCACTTGCATCTCTTATTAAGCAGCTCATAGATTGCAGGTATTAAAAATAGGAACAGTATATGTTTTGCAATTTAAGCTCCACAGCTTAAAGAATTCAAAAATTTTGAAAATTAAATACGCTTGGTGCGACTATCGATAAGTATCTTGCACGTGTAAAAATTTGGTGGCAAAATTCGACCGGGAACTGTCTCAAATTTTGATTTAAAAAAAGATACCGAAAAAAGTACCATGTTAGTGTTTTTTGAACCGTGTACATGTATACGCTTATAGAACTTCAATTTAAAGAGACTTCTCTGATATATTCAGCAACAATAGATGTCGAAAATCTCAACATATTCTTCAGTCAATGTCGAAGAAATACTAAAGCACCAGGACGCAATGCTGTCATTTCCCTGTGATTTAGAATAAAGAAACAGCATTTTTCTAATTGAAGACTTCCGGTGCACCCATCAGCGTGCGACCGTGACCACCCATCAGCGTGCATCCAATGTATCATCAGATGTCCGTGACTGACATCATATTGCTATTTTTACTATTAATCTCACTTCATGTGATTGTGGTCCGACTAGTGAACATAGGAATTATAGCCATCTGTCGAGGGCGCAATTCGGAAGACATCCGAGGGCGCCCAGCTAACAAGAATAATATCTTCGAGTTGAAGCCCGACGACAGATGGCTAAAATTACAATAATTCATGCCTGAACTATCATGGATTAAAAGTGCTTATGACTTGAGACATAGATATCGATAAACGGGTATTAGCATTGAAATGATTATGTTAAAAATAGGTATATGAAATTGGCGGCCAATGGAAAATTTCTTATTTATGTCCGCCAACCTTGATAAAAATTGAAACATTGATGATTCAAATTATGGAATTTTGTGCACATGTATAAGTCACTTTACATGCTGATTATCTCGATAATGCGATATTCTATGCGATGACCAATGCCGTGGGTAGAAATTCCATGTTTATAAAGTTTGCACGGGCCCAGACTGACGAAATGGTGCAAAATCACTTTCGCAATGAGTATGGTCTTGCACTAGTTCACCACTTACAGTGTTCCTTTTCTTGTGATACCAGAAGGCGACGACACCAGCGACAACCAGCAGAACCAGCACCACCGTCGCAACGCTTCCTGCGATCAAAGAAGAGCCGTGGGATCCAGTATTTCCTTCGAATTTCTGTAAATTAATACAATTTTGATTACAGTCAACAGCAGCTGAATTAATTAGCCTTCTGATAACTCTAATTAGACGTCAACTGGCCAGAAATTCGGTTCTAACATGTACATTGAGAGAAAAGTGGACATTGTGTATCTTTTGCACACATTGTTAAAAAGTTGTAGGATAAAATCGAGTATTATCGACAGTTAAATAATTTTCGGTTTCTCACGGCTGTATTCTTAGTTTTGATATGAACTATGATATCCAAATAATCTCTTCTTGATCGAATTTATTTGTTAATCGATTTGTGTTGTGATTCTAGGTGAAGAGAAAAGTGTGTAAGCTGTAATGGTGCTCGCACAATACAGACACTTTGTCGGGTAATATCTACAGTCCCAAAAACAAAGCGTCAAAATTTACAAGGTATAGTAAACTAAAGTTACACTATAGGTAAAACTATATATTGCATGAAAACCAAGTTTACATATCTGTTGCCTCCTTGGTTGTCTGAAAAGGCGAAATTTCACAGCTGAAAGTAGTCTAGACAGACGAATCCATCATCGTCAAAGACGAAGAAGAATTCTGCACATTTTTCATGCATGTAACGCAAACATGTAGCGGAACGGAAAGTGATAAAATTTTGCCTTTTCAGACTATGAAATGTTCAAAATTTCGTTTCATACGACATGTGCAGCATTTCTAGTTCATTATACTTGGCATTTTCTAACACTTCCTCAGGGGACTGTCGGTATCGCCGTGCAATGAATGTGTCGATATTATACGAATGTCGTTATAGGCTGCACATATTGCTAGTCACCTAGAATCGCATGTCAAGCCGATGAATTACTAGATTCGAGTAAGAAGAGGCTATTTGGATGTCATAATTCATGAAAAAACTGAGAGAAACAACCCTAATAACAGTCCTAAAACTGTTTTTTACTGTCGATATTACCCGACATTTTCCGACCATGGTCTAAATTGACCTAATAATTCATAAAAGGATGCATTCAAATCTTGTGAAGACAATATTCTAACAGACAGTATACACTAATGATAAAATACTGGCTAATTAGTTGAAAAAATACTTTTTGGTACAATTCGAGTGGTGTCGATGTTAACCGACATTGATGCATCGACTCCATATGGCAATATAACCCAAAACAGCTAAAGAATTTGACGAAATCATTACTATTAAGTCAAGTTGTACCCCTTATGCTATGGAATAACAAACAACTTAGCTTCCAGATGGCCCACGAAGGAGGTGACTGAGTTGCATTGATCGAGGCAATATATTGCAGCACTCGGCGGCTCACTTCACGCCTCGATATCTGTCAGGATGATGCAATCAGAAGCTTCTGTTGTACCTTTGAGAACAAACTACCTACTGGTGCAATTTGCATTGCATGGATGAGTTTCTGAAGCTCTAAAGCATAATTTTAAAAAAGTGGCTCAACTGTCGATGTTACCAGATTTTAACTTAGTACAGCTGCATGTTGCATGGCAGAGAGCTGCTGTATAGTGTATAGGTCAGACGAGACTGAATCCATATAAATGATTGAAGCAAAGAATTCCAACCATTGCGATTTTCTAGAGATCATGTCTGGAGCTCTAAGTGCTCCCACTGATGACATGATGATCATTCTGAATTTAGAAGCTTGAGACAATGAGAATTCTCTGCTGCCATATGAAATCATCGACAAACTTCTGTACGTTTTGGTTTATTAATGCCTGTACTTAGATGAGTCAACGGAGTATATCATATATTCACTGGAAAATAGACCAACATATTTAGAAAATGAACATTCACGCATTGCTTGGTCAATGTTTAAATGAAGGTCTGCAAACTAGATGAAGTTTATATAAGACATTGAATCCCGTAAGGGATTGTGTTTTTTATTGAATGTGAAGTGATTGCAGTTGCGAAGTGCTTACGTCTTCTTTTCAGCTTAGACTTCAAATGTTTTCTCTTACATCAGGATTGCATCCCGCAGTTTGAATCAATACCTAGCAGGCCCTGTAGTTCTAGCTTCTATTGAAGTGATCCGAACTATTGCGATCAATCATGAGCAAAATTTAGACTTCGTCGCATCGCCTGAAATAGTTCGCCATTTCATTCGAGAATTCTTTGTCTATTGTTTTACTGTTCAGTTTGAAAGTAGTGACACAACATATCGTTTTATTCAGCAGTTCTTGATGATTTTTCAATTAGATAGAAACAGACAATTCTTTACCTGTTTACCATTAATTCAGAATAATCGCGATTAAACCAAGGGTGATCATAGAGGTGTGAAAACATCTATATATTGTATAGACCTGAGATCCTTATAGTTCGAAATACTTTATTTGATTATTGGATTTTAGATGTGACTGCAAAAAACTATTGGGTTATATCGCCGTCAACTAGCAAAATTCTACTAAAATGCAGGTGTGACTAAAGGACTCCAGTCATTGATAGGTCTGATCTTGAATTGAAATTAAGGAAATTATTCAATAATGCTCCACTCATAATGGAGCATAGGTCAAGATTAATTATACACAGTAGTAATTGTCCGCAATTACTCGAGGCTAACCCTATTTTCCTGGTCTATTTTGGGATTCGAATGCCCTCTGATTGTGATGCTCTGATGATTCAATCGCTCCTAAAGCTACTACTTTTTTGTGGTATCATCATGCAGCAAGTCCGTATATTAGGTAGAATAGCAACTCAGTACTAATCAATCCCCATTGTGTACACACTTCCGATTTTATTAAATGAGCTCGAGTTGAGACCCAGTGCCACATGTGATATATGCAAATTTTCACGCTTTTGGAGAAATATGAACAGATTGGACTGATCATGATAGTGATACAGAAGGAATAATGGTATTTTACAAATCCTGTGTGTCATATCAATTTTTTGAGAGGTAATCAAGATTACTAAATTAGCAATTCGATGGGTTGCTATTGCTTTGCTTCTCAGTGTTTTTGGTAAGATGCTTTTCTTAAGCGTGATCATCACAAAACTTGCCACTGAAAAAGAAAAAGGTGTAAATAGGTCCACATTGCATACTACTCACATTCAAGAAATGAAACATTATTCTAGTGAATCATAAAATTATACCGATGAAAAGTGAATTAAAAACTTGAAATATCAGCTGAGAAGTACAATAAGATCGCAGCTTTTCCATTAAGACTTGCATTATAATGTGGTTTATGAAATTTACTTGATAATCAGCTTAATTTCCGCTTAATTAAAATACTATTAGTCTGTTCATTCCTTTTGATATCTACTAAGTTCCACACTCCAAAGAGTTCAAGACATAACAAAGTTTCCAGAGTCTCTCGGTAATACGTTTGATCACATATTAAGTTAGAGGCAAAGCAGACAGGGCCATCGGCGTCCAGCGCCTTCTATCAGTCGATATAAGTGCATACTACTACTTGTGTAGTGGTTTCATGTCGACAGTATATAAATATACAGGAAATATAAGTATATAGTATATATCCTACTATGTATGTACTTACCCTATGGGTATCATTTTCTTTTTCCATCTCAGTCATGTTGTTACAATAAATAATAATAGTAAATAATAGTAAATAGTAGGCCTAATAGTAATTGAAAATTCGAATCCCACTGCTGTTAGAATATTGATGTTTTGAGTAACTACTGGAAATTGATGGTAAATGACTTTGATAAACGATAAGTTCTGATCTGTCATCACATGAAGACGTCTAAATAATGAGAGCCTACTTGATAGCATTGGGATAGTTAAGCCGTGTTGAATACAACTCCAGCAGAGATACTTGGAATCACATGTAAATTTCATGTAGTCTGCTAGTATCGTAGTGATATATCCTGCGGAAAAGTTAATGACTGCATCCAAATGAATGCATACACCGCATATTGTGAGGCATGATGATCCGTCCATTTCATTACTTGGAGGTATTTGAATACTACAAATCTGATAGTAATACTTATAAGTATATTGTGAGTAGTGCTTGTAAGTCATCGCAAGTCATTCATGCAACGCATTCGCGGATGAATGAACATTTTGAATATAGTTTCACTTGTACTTCGTCAGTGATCTACGACTAGTTTGAATTGTTACATACAGATGCTTATTTCTGTAAGAATTTGACAAGAATTCTCGATTTCCAAATGGTGCTTTTAAACAATGGTCAAATGCTTAATGTGCCAAAATGCTAAATTTATGAAATTTGAATTGGCTTTCAGAAGTACGTCAAAACTAAAAGTGACGAAAATTTGGAGTCGCATCCACCTCGGGTAATAGGGTTAAGGTTTATGCTCAGTGGTGACAAAGTCAAGCTTAATTGCTCACAATACGTAATGGCCGCATTGTTACCATGCGGTTTAACAGAGATGTGGCCTATAAACATGTGATAGTCGGTTAAAATAATCCACCTCCATCAAAGTCGAATATCAGAATGCAATTACTTACAACTGTGGAGAATCCTTTGAACTGATACACTTCCCCATTCTTTGATATGACCATTGGAACCACGTCGAACTGCCGTCCGTTGAAGAGGAATGTATTTGATTGATTTACTCTCTGAAATTGAATGGAATGAGGGTAAAATTAACTTCTAGCAAGCATGTAGAAATGGCTATTTCATTGTAGAAGCTGCTTCACAAACTTTCTTGATTGATCGCTGCTGAAACCGCATATAGAAATAAGCATCCATACTTCATATTCTAAACAAATAAACAGTCAGGTTATTGACGCTGGCGCACTGCTTGCTTTCTATGAAAGATGTGCATCAGTTAAGACGTACCGTTGTTCGCAGTTCCTTATCACTCTCAATTCTTTCAATGCATGACCGATTTAGGCTGATCATTTGAAAGGTAACATATTTAGTCCGGGAGCTACTGACACTTTCTTCCTAAATTTGCGCAAAAAGTGCTTAATAGCATGGATTTGTAGATCTTGAAACGCTGAATACGAAAATCAAATTCTTAAGTGTCGCAACCAGTCGTTTTCGGTCATAGGTAAGGCTAAAGGATTCCCATTGGAATCCAATGGTAGAATTCAAGAAATATCTATGGAATGTGAAACACTTGGGAATTTTCGTACATTTTCTTTTGCAGAAAAAGAAACTATTTGAATGCTCTTTGAAACATGATTGAGTTCAGAACATCAACTTCGATGCAAAAGTTGAATTGAGTCACATGATTAAGTATTTGATGTCTGAGTGCCTCTCCAAAATAAGTGAAATCGCCAAAACTAAGTTAAAACATGAAATTTACTCATTTTGTAGAGGCTCTCAGACATCAAATACGGAATCATGTGACTCACTTCAGCTTTCATATCGAAGTTGATGTTCTGAACTTAATCATGCTTCAAATTTCATGGAATTCTGATAAATACAGTCCGTTTCATAAAAAGTGGATCATCCTAAAATTTGACTAAATAAAACATAAGTATGATACAGAAAGCATTTTTCATGTTATTTCATGTCCCTAATATATTTAAATGTCCTTATATAATCTGATAAGCTATGATACAGTAACGGTTCTTAAGAAGCTAATATTTTGTGGCCCTACCTTTATTGTCAATGATATTACCAATTCGTCTAGGCATTGATTCGATGATATCGTTGATTTTTGACTGATCTAACTTTTTTTCACTCTCTTTTTAACAGTGACGTAAGTTGTGATACGCCATCTGTAGGTAGCAGTGAACGACGAACGTTGCGTTTTAGAATACTCCATACATTTTCTATGGGATTCAGATCAGGAGAACGAGCTGGCCAAGATAATGTCCTAAGCCCTAATTGAGACTTGCATAAGTTGACTCTACTACTCCTGTGACACGTAGCATTATCATCCATAAATAACCAAGTCGATGGATCACCAAGTTGATCTGTCATTTGGCCGATGTTCATTCGTAAAACATTCACATAGCGTTCAGAATTCATGGTTCCTTGCTGTATGTGAAGCTCAGAGCGGCCATTGGTCCAAATGCCAGCCCAAATAAGTAGAGTCGCACCACCCTGTACCCGGGGACGATGTAAATGTCTCGGAATTTCCTGATCAGATTTTATCCATAATCTCAATCGACCATCACTATCCTTCAGACGGACTGATGCCTCATCAGACCAGACAACCCGATCCCATTGATTTCGCCAGTGACAATGACTCATTGCCCATCTGAGACGTCTTTTTGTATGCTGATCTGATAATTCGATCTGAGAGGGCCTCTTACAGCTCTTGAAATTCGACTCAATAAGTCTTCTACGAATAGTGGACTTAGAAATAGACGAGTCTAGTGCAGCCATCTCAGTTAACGAGAGACTTGGATCAACTTTAACAAATCTCAAAATTAGGTGGTCTCTACGTTTGGATGTTTTGCGTGGACGACCAGAGCCCTCTTTACGACAGAGTCGAAAATTATCATTATGCCATCAATGCACATTTGTGTAAGGGACATTTAGTCGCTTGCTTGTAGCTCGCAAAGAAAACCCTAGTTCTAGCAAGGCTGACACTTTGCCTTTTGTGAATGCGATCTCGTTATTGTTCATTTGTGCTTTGTATTGTTTTCAACCGGTAAGAGATAGATTTCTAGCTGAAAGCAATCAGGAGTGCTGCCAACACCACCGCAACGAAGTCAGGAAGCTGTGGAACATGAAGTCCAGTTTATCACATGTAACAGTTACATTATTGTTGATGAATAATGGTGCTATACTGGCTCTGATTGACCGATTTTCTTTATTTTTGTTTTGCTTGATACCTTTTGGCTTGTAGAACAACATATTACATAACAAAGGAAACAAATGTAATTTTATAAGAGTGAGGTATGATTTTGTGTAACATTGCTAAATGAAGATCAAATTATCTACTGCTTTTTTATCTATAACAGGAAAACAACTCAATCTTCATGCTTGAAATTTCCAACAATGATATTAGTAAGCACAACTGACATATCTTCCAAATTTCAGAGAAATGTGTTCAAGTTTGGCGGAGTTAGACAAAGTTGAAGTTAAGGCGATGTTTAAGGGTGATCCATTTTTTATGAAACAATCTGTAGTTTCATAGTCCATGCAGCTCACAACATTGAAAAATGTGAAACTTGAGATATCTATGAGTTCAAATTGTGAACCGTAGGAATCACCTCAGTGTCATTTTCACTGGGAATGCGGAAATGAACGGTGAAATGCTCCTACCTCAATGGTGTTACATAGCAAAGTGGACGACCTTAATTATGCAATTAAGGCCGTCTAATTTGGGATTGGAGATATATAAATGATTTTCATAGAGAAATGACAGGTGAAACATCAGCTGACAAACTTACATAGAAGCTTACATACTCAGTAACAATGAACTGCATTCATCGACATTGAAGGAAGGATTTTGTCTTAAACGAAAATATCGGAAATTTCTCTGCGTTGAAAGCAGGAGCTACGATACTGTAGATATTTTGCATTAATTGTCCAATTAGATATGATATCCTAAGTTTCCAAATGTCGCAAGAATTTATAGTCTTTACATCTTCCACTGTCTGTGGTACGGAGCCAAAACGGTTGTCAAAGAACTGACTGGTGCCATCACAGTTTTCTACTTGTCCTCCCTCGACTTCACCAACATAGATATTTGACCTTGCCAGTGTGATCCTTACCTTGATTCTCATGTTGTGACCATCAGTAGAGTAGAATATATTTCCTGTCTCATTTACATTCTTTAGCATGAATGATAGCGGAGATTCTGAGAGAATTACATTATCTTTCAGATGTCTGCAATCCATTGGCTCAATATTATCGAAAACTGCTTTATCAACGAATACAGTTAGCAGAACATGCCCTAATACTCTCAGGGACGATGCATATCCACATTTCTCCAGGTATGAATTCACTCCTGATAATTGTCTATCAGATGCAATCACGTCCATCAACTTGACCTTCGGAGAGCAGTTATGACTTGCTTTTTTGCATTTTAATGGATAGATAGCGTGTCCTGAAAGAGATGATGATATTAAATTCTAGTTGATGTGGCAGATATTCATCAAAACAAGATATAACATTACGCAACATTCGATTAGAATGGCAATGCCCCCTAACAAACACAAAGGGTGACCTTGTGAATAAGGGAAATTTATGACCAATAATCGATGCACTAAAGCATACCCTGATTCTGATACATTTTGACTGAAATTAGGGTTAATGTTCACTTTGCAATCATGAAATATCGGTTAGGGAGCCAGTTCCTCGGATTGAAAGCTCTTAAAATCGCTTGAGACTTGTTAGAATGGTGTATTATTACTACACGGCCTCTCAAAATGATCACCCATCTGCAAGGGTTAAGACACTGGTACGTGTTTTAAATCACGACACCCTTAATCAGCATACCTAGTTCACATATCTCCACGTCGACACAACTCACCATTTTAAGCCTTTTACCTTATCTAATGAGAGCCTTCTTTGCAAAACAAAAGTTAAGAACACTCTCGAAAAAGATTTATTGGCCAGAGAAGTTGTTGTTGCGTTGAAATCTGACAGGGCCGTCGACGTCCTTCGCCTTCTTTGGGTCGATGCGCATTGGCAAAACCACAGAATTACTGTAGATTGTTTTACTCTTTCAGTTTACTAGAAGTGAAGACTAAATCGAAACGATGACAAATGCTGAGGAACTCATAAGTGGGCAAAAAGGAATTCTTAATACTTTACAGACATAGGAAAAAAGTCGTGCGTCGCTTGTGATGTGATTGATGTGAATTCAATCAAAGTGCTTCGATTGCCACGATTCCTTGAGATTCGAAGAATTCAGATCATTGTGCACACGTTTCCAATTTTGGTACTTCCGAACAATATTGAAGAAAATGGCAGTTGCACGAAAATTAGTTCACCTGATGATTTCACCATCCTCTTCTCAGCATTCCGCACTGCATAGTATGCATACACTGGATGCAGCCAGAAAGCGATATGTGCTTATTTGTGCTCGATTCGAAGTGATCCTGCACACCACTCGCTCACAGGCTCTAGTGTCCAAAACCGGCTGACACCTTACCGCTTGCCATTTCCAATAGTAAGCGATATGCGAATCATCCATTCAAGAAGGTGCAATTTGTCTAATTCTGTGATGTGCCATGTTATGGACAGACACGATGCTTCCAATCTAGAAAAGCCGAAGCTGCGCGCGCAGATGAATCTGATTCTGTGGGTAAAACTGCAGATTTTAACGCAACCACTACTTTATTGGCCAATAAGTCTTTACCGAGAGAGTTCTTAACTTTAGTTCCGCTTTCGGCGAAATTTGAAATTGACATATTCTTCGGGTATTTCTTAAGATGGTAATGACACCTTGGAACACTTACGGTTGATATAATAATTGCAAAGTCTGAGAGAAAGGATTTGACCAATTTTATCCATGTCGAAGCTGGGTATCGTCCAATTCTGCTGTGCAATTTGATCAAAATATTTCAAAAGATCTGTCGGACTTTTTTGAAGCAGGAAAAATTTGATTCCTTGAGCCAAAGTAATGTCCTCTGACGATCTGATCATCCATTTCACTTCTGGACAGTTCTCACCCCTTCTCAAGAGTGTAAAGAATTTGACAGGTGGAAATTCAGGCTTTTCATCGTTCGCAGAGGACATGCAGCAGAATTGAACTAGGCCGGAACTTGAACCATTCTCCCTCTTGATGTAGTTGTCACCTTTAGTCAATGAGTGGAATGGAATAATGAACTTCTCCGTTTGAAGATCTGTAAAAAAAGAGGAGAATTGGAAAATAAATTTATTACATGTCGTTATTCCTGGCTTATGCGGTCTTAGTAGGGGTCATCAAATTTTTACATTCATTTATATGCGCGGATAACGTGTTTTCTACCGGCGAACAGAAGGAAGGTGAAACTGTGAGTCGATTGACTTCTGATAACTAATAGTAGATGCAGGCAGTGGCAGAAAGACAGTGGCTTTTGCCAGGGGCACACTATACCATGCCGACAAGAGATAGCTGCTGTTGTGGGACTATCCTAATAAGGAAGCCTACCCGAGAAAAAAAACTTATCAACTTTACCAAATATTTGGTATTTACTTGGAAAATTTATAAGATTTGAATAGTTTAACAAACGTTTTGAAAATTTAACAAATTTATGAAATGTTTGACAATTTTCTAACAAATATTTGTTACATTTTGTATGTAGGTCGATATTAACGAATTTTGCGAAATTTAGAAAACGTTTATCAAATGCCTAAGTAATATTTGTTTGGTTATCCAAACAAATGATTTTTTGCATTTACTAAGTTTGATGAAAGAAAAATCTTGCAATAGGCAGGATCCGCTTATGAGTAACTGTCGTAAAAGGCGGTTTTAATTGCATGGTGATTTCAATGTGCGGTAACTTGACCCGTACAATTTTTTGAACTCATGCATATCACAAGGATGATCATCAGCTCTCATAAACTCTGATTACAATCATCTCTCAATAAAATAGGAATGCAACGTCACAGGAAATACCCAATAATAAAGTCTGTACTATATCACAGTTTTGCTTCGTTGATAACTGGCTGATTTTTTTTGCCATCAAACTTAATTAAATGATTGAATAATGGAATAATTGTCAGGAAACTGTTGATATTTTTCTATGATGGCACCAACAATTTCTTTCAAATCTTAAAGAGAGTGCATTTTCCATGGATATCGACATATGAAGCATGTGGGCCTGAAATGTGCATGTCTACTATTATTTCGAGTATTTTATATATGCCTATTTATATTTGATGAAATGGTGTGTATAAAATAAATATTCAGGTGACTTCATCACTACTCTCTCTCTCTCTCTCTCTCTTTCTCACTCACTCACTCGTTCCCCTTTTCTTCTTCTACTCATTTTTCATCATCTTTCACATTCACTACATGTACACTGTAGCTACAATAGCAACAACATCAGTCATATATTTTCATTATTAAGGGAGCCTAAGCAGTTCTATCGGCACACATTTTGCTTCTCAAATTAAAGCATTTATTGAAGTTTCTAAGTTCCATACCGTGCCCATCAGCAAGTCGACTTTGATCAGTTTGCTCGTGTGTTCGCTAAATTACTTAGCTAGTAATTTGCAAAACTTATGATATTAAATCAGTATGCAACTGAACCAAACAATTACATAAGCATCTCGCTCAGTCTGCGTAATCATATCTCGCTTCTATAACTTTCCGTCACTATATTAAGGAAATTCGCCACGCGCACGCAGCTCAGGAAGTTCGTTCACATTGTTGGCAGCCTGGTCGTGGCCGCATTCGGGAGCCATGAGCGGTCGATAATATTCTCTAGCTGCGAACTGTTGATACCTGTGACTCAGCGTCCCTGCTTAATAATTATTATCCGCCCATCACGTAGAACAGAAAGCTGCGCAAGGCGCAGTAGCTTGTGCACTCTTTGCTCTCGTGGTCTATCGAACGCGTGTTTACGTTAACTGCTTAATATTACAAAAGTCAGCGCATCAAGAGGATATTTCTACTTACACACCTTTATTTATTCATCGTCGGTTTGTGATCGTCTACGTTTTTTCATCATCTTGCTTAGTTATCATGCACAACATGGAGCGCAATTCGAAAATGAACACTTGCATGTAGTCAGTGAGTTCTTCCAGTCAATGAAGCCATCAAGTTCCTTTGATTTTTGCATCAGAATTAAAAATGCACCTCGGATCAAACTACAGAAAAATGGTAAGCTTCTAAATGTTTCTGAATATATTTTGTCAACTTAGTTTCAGCATTTAACTGCAAGTCTAGGTACATGTATTTGGAAATCCCGAAAACAAAATCAAAGGAGAGATTTGGTCATGGATTTGGGTTTATTGACCATGAACACGTAGAGACATTTCTATTATTGACTACTGCTATATCTGCTCTTAATTTTACAAATACTAAAGAGCTACTAGCGTCATACTTAATTTAATTTACTGATAACAAAATATCTCAATTCCTCTTAGTTCTTCATAGCAGACATATCACATTTTAGGAGTCCTACCAATATTTTGAATTCATTTGTGTAATCGAAAACCCAAGTAAAACGATGTGTTTCTTGATAGCTATAATATTTATTTATACATAAATATTATAGCTATCAAGAAACACATCGTTTTACTTGGGTTTTCCATCACACAAATGATGTCACATGCCCAAGGCTATTCACTTTGAATTTAATATGAGAATGTCAGTTTGTGTATGTTTGTGTATATGAGAATATCAGTTTTCACGACGACGTTTCTCGTTGAAAAATCGATCAAAAGTTGATTGTGTCGTCAAAAGAATCATAATCAAATTGGAATATGTTGAAATGGTAATATATTGTTTTCAAATTCGTAATTTCTGATTGCTTACATTGAAAATAGCACAAACATCTGGTTATGTTGAGACAAAATAGTTGCATGCTAAAAACCTTAGAAACTATGAGCACGAAAGAACTTAATTAGCGCATTAAAACCATTTTAATTTAGCACTTCAATATTTAGATATGTAGTATACTTGTGCAATAGTATCAATATTTGGATGACAAATAATTGAAAAAATTTTTGAAACAGTCAAACATGCTATAAGTCATAAAGTTCTATTTCAGGACTGCAAAAATTTTAGATGGAGAATGTTTTTATCAATGCGGACAAACTATTGAGCTATTCGATATCTGCTTAAGTTATGCAATTTAATCTATTTTCTGAAAGATGGATCCATCAAGGAAGCTTGTTTAAATAGGTCACTATTTCCATTTTATATATGTTGAATTGAAAACCTGTAGCCACCGCCTATGATGTTCAATTAATTTTTTCAGAATTGCCACATTTTAGAAAATGGTATCAATTTGACATTTCGAGTAGTTTAAGAAAAATGATCAAGCACACAAAATGCATAGATGCTACACGACGGACTGCACGTTGTAGGCTACATGCACACTGTAATAAAGATCAGTCATGCGTTGCAGTCCAACAATAGGTTTAGTTTTGCAAAATCAATAATTTTTCATGCTTTACGATAAATATAAAACAATCAAAGTACAAACTCATTGCTACTCTTTTATTCAATTTGTGTTTACTTATTACAAATTATGCTTCGCACTTTTCAATATCATCGTAGGCCTAGCTTATGGTCACATGTTAGTTGTAGGCCCACCATGAATTACCTGTAGAGATGCTGTCATATAAGCGGTAGACAAGATGACATTACGTGTGTATGTGCTTGCAGATTGTGATTTTAAACAAATTGTTTAAAATAAAATAAAATATCAAAATAAAATTACATGTGCGATATTAAATACTATAATAAAAATTCAAGCATTCCTGAATATCTTCATCGCATGAACGGTTGACAGTCAGTAGTCGGTAATAGGCTATCTCTCGGTAAGGCTCTGTTTTAATTTGCAGATTGCATTTTTTGTAAAAACAGTTATCGGTACTTGAATATCAAAATAAAATTATTGATAAATACTAAGAGTATTGATTAAAAAAATAATTGATAAAGTGTTAATGATCACAATTCAACCACTCTTGAATATCTTCATTTGCTATCAAAATTCCTAAGAATATCGCTTCCCGCATTGTCAGAGATGAAATGATCCAAAAGCAGTTTTCTTAATAGTCTTTACTGTAACACCTAAAATTACTATAAATGATTTATCTTCTAAACTTTGAGTAGGCCTACCCATAGAATGTTAATTAAGATCCGTTAAGTTTGATAATTCTGCTCTGCACATCAGCACAAGATTTGTCTTCTTTTTTACAGGTGTTGATTGCTGAGGCTGTGTATCTGTCCATCGATGATGACTCAATACCTGACCTACATTCGGCTGCTTTTCCGTCTTGTCTTGTGAGCTAATTAACCCCGAAAACTACTGGAATTATTCTTTATCCATAAATCTCTCATACTCGCAACGTCCCAGCGATCATCAGATTCGGACAACCGTGTTGTGGTCCAACCGCGAAGATGTTTTTTTCAGTGACCTTGTATCATCGCTTCAAACTTCATTTGGTAGTGACTGTTTCTCCGTTGAACTGTAAATTTTTCGTGATATCACCATTATTCTTAAAAATGTAACTGATAACGGCGCGACGGTGTTTGACTCGAAATGACAGTGTTTCAGATGAAGTGAAATGCGTATTCGGGCTGTGGGCATGCTTTCTGGTTGGAAGGATTTTCAAATGAAGAATGATCATATCCGGATAGAGAAATTTCCTTTATGTTGATAAAAGTGATATTCATAAAAATTATTTGTATCGGATCGTTCGATGTGTGCTACTATATAAAACTCTGTTCATTTTCCAAATACGTATGAAAAATTGTATTTTTGAAGGATATCCATTCCTTCTGCTGTTTACTTTGGGGAGCAGGGCTCAGTTTTCGTAATCTCCATGAATGTTATCGTACAAAGTATAATTTTAGTAAGATCAGTCATTTTATTCTAGTCATGCAGCTTTATATGCCGTACGGATTTTGAACGATTTTGAGCATGAATAATTCAGCAGAGCGTTTTACTAGCTATCTTTTTGCCGAATTATGATTGTTTTGGTGTTCTATTTGATAAATATAAAACATTTCATACAAGAAGATATTTTTCATAAATTCAAATTTGCAACTGTTTCGTAATCGCCTTTGACGTAGGATAAAATTTGCTTATAATTTACTAAACATATTATAAAAGCTAGAAATAATTTGTTAAATGTTTTGCAAAAGTTTGGAAAATTTACAAAATATTTACTAAACATTTCGTAAAAGTTCAGAAAATTTGCCAAATATTTTGTGGAAGTTTGGAAAGTTTGCTAAATATTTAGTAAAAGTTTAGGAAATGTACTAGGTTTGATAAATATTTCTTAAATATGTCTTAAATGTTTAGGACTTTAATGCCAAGTACTTGGTAAGTATTTGTTAAACTGACAACGGTAATTTTACTCGGGTAGCTTCTTTTTCTACCCCCCCCCCACTTTTTTTATGTATCTTTATCACTGTGATAGTTACGACTCTAATTGTGTGGCTCGGTTTTTCCTATAACAAATTTGAATTTCAAAATATTGATCCATTGGAGCATCACAACTTTGACTTTTGAAGAAAAAATTTTGAAAATCGAGAAGAAACGGGTCCGGCATGATACTCTGTTACTTCCGCCACCAAACTGACTAAGGCACGTATTGTAACAAGCTATACTATGCTGTAACTGAAAGCGGCTTCGGGGTCGTCAAGTGAAATGTGTCTGCCGGGTCTGTGATTTTGCTTAATGGCCCTGGGCCCATAATATAACAGAGCTTCTTTTACGATTTTCAATACAAATATGATGATGACCTATTTATAGTGTCCTTGTATTTGCTAAAAGCATGGAGATATTATGCATTAAAGTTTGCCAAACGCCTTTCCGGAGAAAAATATATAATTAAGAACAGCCAAGTGTCGGGACGTTTTGAATATCTTTGTCAGCCGATTTCTGACTTAAGAGCATTCACAGGAGGAATATATACAGCACACAAACATCAAACAGATACTTCAGACGTCCGATAGCCACAGAGACTAGTTGAGTACTCTTCAGTGTAATAATAAAGTTTCCACTGTTTTGGTGTCAACAATTGAGCTATTGTTGTAACTGAGGCAGGATCCTACGCCCCTCACATCCGCTCATCAGATTGTCCTTTGATCGTTCGATGTAAATAGTTTCAATTGTCAGTCTAGTGTTGAAATCTCGAGATGTGGATATAATTTTCCAAACAATGGGAGTCGACGGTGGTGGGTCGGTTGAGATGTGGTGCAGCACATAGGATGATGGGGAGTTGAGGTGTTTAAGAAATCTCGAACGTATTGTTCTTGCTGATTGTCCGATGTATACTTTATCGCATTGTGTTCATTGAATGTGATAAATCACGTTCTTAGTAAAACAGCGACCTTTCACTGAAGCTGTAGTACACGCTCTACATGAAGAAGAACAGTCCTGCATTTCGCGAGGTGGTCGGAAGAACCTGCTGAGCGGCTTTTGGGAAGTATACATTACTCTTATACTGCCCCCACATGCCCGTCTGACGCAGAAGGCGATTCATTTCGTTGAATTGCTTCTCGTCTCAGTATGGCACGCGAATGAAAGTAATAGGCTCTTGCTTCTCTTCACTATCTAGTAACTTCCTCGGGTTTTGGTCGCCAGCTGTCACATCGAATGAAGGTATTGGGATAACCATTCCTTTGTAGAATACCTTGTACTTTGCTCTTTTTTGGTGACCAAAGTACTTGGTCTCAGCAAGTCCTTCTGACCACCTCGCGAAATGCAGGACTGTTCAGTGAAAGGTCGCTGTTTTACCAAGTGCGCGATTTATCACATTCAGTGCGCACAATGCGATAAAGTATACATCGGACAATCAGCAAGAACAATACGTTCGAGATTTCTTAAACACCTCAACTCCCCATCATGCTATGTGCTGCACCACATCTTAACCCACCCACCAACGTCGACTCCCATTGTTTGGAAAATTATATCCACGGAAATTAAAACTCCCCTTTTCAGCTTAGGCCAATATAATTAAGTTAAAGTTAAAAGTATGGCAGACAGGCCTTCGGCGTCCAGTGCCTTCAACGGTCGATGTTTGGATGGCCATATACATTGGCCTAAACTGAAAAGGGGAGTTTTAATTACTGTTTTGCTGTAATTCTCATATATTTCGTTGTGTGAGTTGAATTTCCTTCTTAATTAAATCTTTGTGTTGGCTTGGCTGTTGATTCCTTCCCTTTGATGAGTAACTTGTTAGGGCATTGTTGCATCAGTAACTCGCTGACCAGTTTCGGTTCATGGGAATTTATGCGTGGGACCGTTGTGATTGGACAATACGCCTTCCCCACGCACAAGTCATTGTCGGCCTATCCTGTGACTTGATTTGAATGGTCATCACACAAAATGTTTGTGCACAGTGACTTCGGTGCCTTCGCTCAACAAATTTGAATCGGACACTACGGACACTACGGACGCTAGTATTTGTAACGGTCTTCAGAGACAATATTGAGCTACCGCCAAGGCGGATGTACACAATATAAGTGCCGATACAAATCGTTGATTGCTTTGAGTTATACCGCAATAAGCAGAACAATTACCTTGTATAACTTTCTCAGAAAGATGACCTCCCGTCACCTGGTCAACTACAATTCCATCCACATCTCGAGATTTCAACACTAGACTGACAATTGAAACTATTTACATCGAACGATCAAAGGACAATCTGATGAATGGATGTGAGGGGCGTAGGATCCTGCCTCAGTTACAACAATAGCTCAATTGTTGACACCAAAACAGTGGAAACTTTATTATTACACTGAAGAGTACTCAACTAGTCTCTGTGGCTATCGGACGTCTGAAGTATCTGTTTGATGTTTGTGTGCTGTATATATTCCTCCTGTGAATGCTCTTAAGTCAGAAATCGGCTGACAAAGATATTCAAAACGTCCCGACACTTGGCTGTTCTTAATTATATATTTTTCTCCGGAAAGGCGTTTAGCAAACTTTAATGCATATTGATCATACCGGGTATGGCCGACACTCTTAAAAATACTCTATGCAGATATTATCTAAATTCTATATGCCATTCTTGTCGGGGTTGCCGTGGGTATGGGGATTGTGTGGGGATATCCATGGGTATGGAATATGGATACTCATGGGTATGGATTCTGAGCACATCCACACATCCTCCATACCGCTTCTATGGGGACTCTATGTGGATCATCATGAATATTGTCATTCACTAGAAGCAATCAAAACTGTCGCTTTATCACACAATGAATTCTGATTTTGAATTATCAAAAAGTCTACCATCTCTCCACTTAAATTCTATGAGATATCTATGCTGATCTTTGCTCCATAGCACAATGTCGATGATTTGAGTGATTAATTTTCGGTGTGTTAAGGACGTCTGACATCTGAAGCTCTTCGGGAAGGAACGGCTCGAGCATGTTTTACTGCAAAAATTGAATGAAGGCTGATTTGCACTTCTTTTTATGCCGGTATATATTGAGCTACGTGTTGAAAATATTAGCTCTAGTTGCATAAATCATTTGTGCATAGTAGGTTATATCTCTTTGATTCATAATGATTGTGCGATATAAAATTATGCATGCGTCATACATGTAAATACGATTGATCATTAGTCTTTGAAACTTCAAAAAAGCAGTCCCTATATAGAAGAAGACCTATAACATATCACTTTTATACTTTACGTTTAAAATTGACAATACACGAGTCACTCCAAAGAAAACGTGAAATGTTGTGTCCCGAAGCCATTTTTCAATATTCATTATTTCGACTACACAGGACTATCAAAATAAAGGATGTCCGTCATGTAACAATGTTTTAGGCGCGCGCGAATATGTAAACGCTTTTCACTATAATATACTATTTTCTAGCCGGCATGTCAATGGTGCAACCTGTCCCCATGTGGTGTTTTTAGAGGCACATCAAGATTCTCAAGAAATCCGATGAATATGAATACCTCAGTGGCTTATATAAGTAAAGTGGAGTGATATTAGTAGGATATGCTGAGACTTTTCCTTTAAGCGTTCATTTACGGTTGTAGTGATGCATAAATTCGGCATGTCCCTAAGATCTTGTGTCACTAGTGTAGTGTGATGCGTTTCTCCTTGAACATAATCTTCTAATTTGGCACCATATCGGCCTACGATTTTCTTTGAATTCGGGAAGGCTCAGCCATGATCATTCATTTAAGCTAAAACTCATTTATCGTCTACACCGTATAACACCCATTTCAATATACATCCTTCATAGTTTACGCGTATTCCAAATCAGTGGTGTAACGGACGAAATTTTTTTCTATATTTTTGCGAAAATTTGATTAAAACTAACATCTACCCTTAATAAAAAAATTTCCTTCGTTATGTCTGAATTTCGCTTCAATCTCACTGAGCTAAAACGATTCCTAAATGTCATCACTGAAGACCACCATTCACGATGTCAGATATCGATTATTCACACAATTCATGCATTGAGGAAGTTTAATCTGCATCGTTATAAAACTTCATACTCTTCCAAGAATTCAAATTTTGTTGTAACTTCTATATTATCAGTAACATCACTCACCTTGCGGACAGGCGCCTCCATTTGCTGGCCACACACAATAGTTTCCTTTTGGCCAACCACCTTTTCCATCTTCTGTGTCTTTCACACAGAACTTCGACTGGAATTCCATTGTGTATTGGAACCGGTTGTGACGGCCAACAAGTGTCGACGATGTCTCACTGAATCCTTTCGGGCAATTTATGTTTTCATATGTCTTCAAAAAGGAGAATCGTCCACGTGGCCAGTCAAGGATATTGGTGTCTGGAATTCGCGAAGACTCAAATAAGTCAATTTACTAGATTTAGTTAACCGAAGATCACTGTTTTTGTCCTAAATGAATATTTGCTATATTTTTGCTTTCTACTTGCTTTCTGTTGCAAGTAGAACTTTAATTCATCTATTATTTCATGAAGTTGTAGAATTCAATTACTGACTGCGGCGGACTTACAATGGTTGCACAATTTAGAATGGTCATCTAAGCAAGATGCCTTTCGTCGGTAGTTACGGTGTCTGTGGCTTCAAAAACCATGTGCTTTTCAATGTGTTAAAAAATCATACTATATTTATTTCATTTACATGTATTTTCAACAATCTTCATTTGATTCAGCGGCTACTTCAAATGCTATTTTAACTTTCAACAAGCCAATATGATATTTATCAATATCAATAAGCATAATGTAAAAGACATGGTTTTGAAACTGTTTCTTTGCACTTTTGTACTCAATGATTCTTTTGAAATTTGACTGATTTAGAATAGTGGAACATACCAATTTGTGCCCCATGCTAATGTGAGTTAGATGATGCCTGAAAATCATTGCATCAGTGATCATTGATACAAATACTAGTAGAAACAAGCATCTTAAGAGTTCGTGGGTGAATAGGGTGCACGCACTTGGTGGTTAAATGTTCCTGCAGTAAAGCCATCTAAACATGACTTTTACTGACTTTAAACACATGTGTAGCAATTAAATCATGCAATTCATCAGGTTTTATCCATGTCAAGAGATGGGAGTTTCAGATAGTTATAGACTATGGGTGCTTAGGGTGCATTTTGCATCCCAATATGCCGAAGCAGCTGATTCACTAATCTGGCCAAAATAAGTGATTGAAGAAGCCAAAAGAATGCAAATCATCGATCCCTTGGAAATTTATACAACTGATACAACATACAGAAGTTTTGATTTGGCTCTGAAATTACTAGGCCTACATGTGGTTCCCCTGTCTTTCCCGACGTGCGGCTCCTAGACGAGCTAGAATAACTCATATACAGATATTGAATTCCTCCGCTGATCCCAGCAGATGAACATCTTCATGCGAGCATGTGTTCAGTTGAAGAAAAAAAATCAGAGAACTGAGAACATCAATAACTAAGCCCTGTTTGGTACGCTTATTCGCAGCTACATGAAGGCGCATTCAAACTAGACCATCCTCCTTGGAGCACATGAGTGATCATCAAGGTATTCACAGTCCTCATTCAATTCGCGCGGGCTGTTTATTGACGGTGTAAAAGAGAGAAGTGACATTTTGGTTCATGACAAGTACCCTAATACTTGCCATCTAAATATGCAATTACGTAAACAGTTAAATGAGTCAACATAGGTTGCATTCAAACATGCGGTACCTACAAAACTAGGGAAATCCTGAAAGATGGTAATTCCATCTAGCTATATACCGGTATGTGGATCCAACTTACTTGAGACGGCCTACTGATCTACAAACTATGTCTTTTCACAACAACCAATCGTAGTCGTCATGTTTGTTGCTATTTAAAGAGCATATATTATCTTGACTGTGTTACGGACGAAACATCATCGCCGATTGATATTTTACCGTTTGTGAAACTGGGAGACTGAGAAAAACAACTATCATCAGTTCTATTTCGCACAAGATTCATTTTAGATGGGACAAAATGGGCATTTTATTCAAAAGTTCGTTTTTGATCATGTAATGTACTCTCCATAAATTGCCATCATAAACTTCATGAAATGATAGCAGATGACATGTCATGAATCGTCACACAGAAAATGCAGTGCAGTTGCCTGCTTGCAGCGCATACTAAAAATCTGGTGCTTTGAAAACTGCGATGACATCAACTATCAGCTTCAAAGAGATAAAACTGCACATGCACTATTGAACGCCCATTGAAAAGTGATCAGAGTGGTCGAATTTAGGCGATAGCAAAGGCGCAAATGAAAAGAATCAGATGTCAACAATAGTTATCAACATAACATTTCAATAGGCCTACTCAAGAAAGGTGCCAACATGGATTGCAGACTTTTATGGATAAATCCAGATAACTTCATATTTTTTGGTAGTATTCCTTGGTAGGCCTAAATTTATGGCCTACATTACAGCTATTTATAATGCAAATGTAACCATTTGTCAGCAAGTGACACGCAAGCTACTTCATTAATGCTCTTTTTGAAGCAAATTAGTTCGTCGAACACATACTTAGTGGGCCAGTCTTCCATAATTTGCCGTGGACGGCCCAGTTGGAAATTAGAGCAATGATTCCAGTTGTAATGTAAGCTATAAATTTAGGCCTACATAGGAATTCCACCAAAAAATATGAAGCTATCTGAATTTATCGGTAAAAATCACTCAGACGTAGCAATTACTTTGACCATAGTAGGCCTAAATACCACCATCATCAACAACATTTGCACAATCTTAACTCAGTGAATTCATTTTAAAGATTCATAATTTTTCAGATACATAGTGAGGCAAATTCATCACATTCCTTAATCATCGAATCATTGAAACTATCTGGGGTGCATTTTGCACCCGAAACACCGTCTTGCTAAGTGTGAAGTGGAACACCTATGAACCGTTAATTCTCAGTGACTGTCTCGTTTTCTTTTGTTAGACAATTTCGGGCATTTGAAATACTCTTCATAAATTATTTCAATTAACCTGATATTCTACATCAAAATCAACACTGTCGCTCACATTATATGACGAGAATTCGATTTACCTTCTGGTGTTATCGTTTGAAAGTAAGGGTCTGCACTGCACACATGACCATCCCCATGCATTCCGGTTGGGCACCTGCAGGATCGGTAAAACGGACTGAACTTGTGATAACAGGTTGCGATATTTGCGCAATTACATGGTTGACACTTTTGTCCATCACCGAAAGTGTTCTCGTTACATTTGCAAATACCGTCTTTACAGGAAGCGAATTTGCTTGGACATTGGCATTTATCTGAAAGATAAGAATTGTCTCAATACCTGCACCATTCATTCTCTCAAAAAAGAAAGTCTAAAACAGGTAAAGAAAGAGCGACACCACAAAGCGTTGTATGTCAATTTTATGTACAGGGTGAATACCATACCTTGTCCGATACATTTCAATAAAATTTACAATCATATTATTGTCTATAAAGTGCATTTATCTGGCCTATCAGTGGATAAGATATCTATGAATGCATTTCTGTTCAAAATTTTGAGGTGATAGTTGATGATTCATTGTTTGGCATAGATATCTATCAACCTAATCTTTTTCAAATTTTCAAACCATCTGACATGAATCTTAACCATTGATTACTTCACTTACTGTGATACATGTGTACAATGGAAGACGTCGAGCGAAACGCCAGACTCGTTGCCTACTGCGTAACTTATGGAAACAGTGAACAAGCAAGAAGGCGTTACTACGAGGAGTATGGAGAAGAAGCACCCGATGGAAGAACAATACGACGATGGACTGATAAGTTTCTCAGCACGGGCTCCATCTTACCGCGTTCAAGCTCCGGGAATCGTTCCCAACGAGTGCTGAATGAGAAGAAAGATTCAATTGTGAACGCAGTTGTGGAGAATCCGCGCACATCACAGCGAGTGATCGCAAGGGAAGTCGGTGTTTCACAAAGTACCGTTGGCAAAACCCTTAAAGAGAATGGATACAAGCCGTACAAAGTTCATCAAATGCAACAACTCTTTGACCTAGATAAACAGTCAAGACTGGATTTTTGTCGTGCTATCTTACAAAAGAACAGTGATGAAAGCTCATGGTCCGACAGGATAATCTTCTCGGATGAGTGTACTTTCCACATGTCGGGTCGTGTCAATCACCACAATGACTTTTACTACGCAAACAGCAATCCTCATGTTTATGACGAGGTGCCTATCCGTTCAAAAGGCCTAACAGTGTTCGTCGCAGTTTCATACCATGGCATTATAGCGGTTGACATCAGCGAGGAAACAATGACAAGTGTTCATTATTGTGACATTTTGAATGAGAAAGTATTCCCAGCACTTTCTCGAAGACCTCACCGTTCTGCTGTGTTCCAGCAAGATGGCGCTCCACCCCACTTCAGCAACAGGACGAGAAGTTTGCTAAACCAGCGATTGGCCAATCGATGGATTGGAAGAGGTGGTCCCATTCCTTGGCCCGCCAGATCCCCCGATCTGTGATTTCTTTCTTTGGGGTCACATCCAAAATAAGGTATATGCATCTAGCTTTGAGAGCAATGAAGACCTCAAGCGTCGAATCGAACAGGAACTGAGTGAAATTCCTATTTCATTCATCAGAAGCTCTTACAAAAATTTTATTCATCGTTGTGAAGTTTGTGTATCACAGGATGGTGGTCATTTCGAGAATTTGTTATAACTTTCCTACTTTCTGATATCCATACCATCCACTGATATCCAGAATACACATAATTTGCAATAAAAAGATCGAAGTTTTTATTAAAATGTATCGAACAAGGTATGGTATTCACCCTGTACATGTACGCATGCATTTCCAATCATAGGTTTTGCAATATATCAATATGATCAAGAATATTTTATATTCCCACGTCAGGGCAATCAATATTTGGAAGTGTTCGTTAAATGAGTTTTCCTGACTTGGCTTTGTGAATATGTAGAGCGGTTCAAAATGTAGATCAAGTAAGGCTTGAAATAGTTCTGCAAAACAATAGCCTATCTCTTCGCAATTCCTGATAATTTGTTTATCTTTCCATAGCCAGAGATAATGAAGAAATAGAAAAATGTCCATTTACCTAAATAGTGAAGATAATGAAGGGATAATGTGAAGTAAGCGGATGCACATACAGAGACAAATGCGCATCAAAGCTCATTTAATGATATCATGAGAATATAAGCTCTAGGTCCATTTGTCTAAGATTTCGATCACAGAGCAGATGCGATGCCTCTGCTCTAAGTAAAGAAATTGATCACGTCAAGATACTACAGTAATCCGAACGTTTCACGATGCTTTCTGATTGGCTGTGCCAATGCAGACGAGCAGCGTTCGTGAATAAAGCATCTTTGTTCGTTCATGATTTCTGCATTACTATTAGCTATTTCTCCGCTTCGAACGTTTGCCTCTGATATTACTTTTGAAAATGAATTTCCGACAACTGCTTATATCAAAATTCAAGTTATAACAAACTCAGCAAGAGAAGTAGTTATGTGACGAAGATGGAGATGCGACGTGATTCCAACAAAGATGAGAAATTTACGAAGAATGAACCTTTAAATAGTGTCATATTTAAGAAAATTAATCATAGAATGACTGCTTGTCAATGACAAGTCAGTGAAGGCAATGAGTCACGTCGTGCAATCAGCAGTAATCAATATGTGATCTGAATTTCATAGAAATTCTGTGTTAGAGTGACAAGCATGGACTGAATCCGGAACGGCACAATTAGAGGAAAGTTGTAGGTCCATGAATACTGCAATGATTTTGTCACTTCCTTGGAAGAGAAGAGGTCCCAATGCAAGTGCTGAGCTCAGCTGGAAGAAGCTGGGAAGACCGAGGAAGAAGTCTGAAGGAAGATCTCAAGGAGATGCTGACGAACTCAACTGAGATCTATGAGTTTTGGATTGAATTTGTTTATATCAATGTCTTCCTTTTTGCACACGTTTCTCCTTGATAAGGCTGTCTTACGATGACATCCATTTTTGCACATAAAACTTTCAGCAAATATTTTCCATATCAAATCATGAATACTATTTTTTCAAAACATGAATTATAATTAAGATTCACTATTGAAAAGCAAGAATTGTGCCAAGTTTACATACTGGTATGTAGGGTGGGTACATTGGCCATAGGGGTAAGTTGGCCAAGTCTCACGTTTGACAACAAGGAATCTATTTATAGAGCTGCTACCGATGTTACACTGAGGTCTCCTATCATTGTTAAACCCACGTCGGCGGCATCAATTTCATTCACTTCTCCTGCTTTTAAGGAGCAGTCATTCCAACCATTTCTGAGACCGTAGTACATTCAATCGTTCAACAGTATTTTTCAACTTAACATGAAGAATACGGTTTTGTCTAGATTTTGGCTTTCCCAACCGGGTACAGCTGATAACATCTTTATCTACAAATGTATCGGAAATTTCATTACATAGGTAACGAACCTTATGTAAATTATTCTGTAATACTTCTTGATCTATAGTAACACTACACTCAGGACTGCCTGGAACAATTATATGCATTTTCCTTTTCTCAGCCTCGATTTTCTCTAGTTGCAACTGTTGGTTAATAATCACATCTTTGATAGTATCAACTTCATTAGATAACCGAGTTTGATCAAGTTGAATACGATCCAACCGAGAATTAATCATCGCTAATTTTGATTCAATCGCATCACCCTATTCTCGAGGTTAGATATCATCTGCTGCAGACATAGAAATAAACTGTTTATCTGAAGTTCGCTAGAATCATAGAAATTGACAACAATAAAACCTCTAGAATGGAAATGAAGCTTCATGCAATGCACAATAACGGCACATAAATCGCACGCATTTTCACTTAGATGCACCTGCCAACGTCTGTATCATTGGGTTATAATCAGTCACATGAGTAAATCGAAGCTTTTAATTGGTTCTTCATGCCCCAACTTAGTTCCCCCGGATGTGACGCGACCTTGAGTCAACTTCCATTCTAGTCAGCTTCAGATAAACAATCTATTTCTATGGCTAGAATGGAAATTGACTAAGTCGCGGCACATCCGGGGGAACTAAGTTGGGGCATGAAGAACCAATTGACTGATTCTAACCCAATGATACAGACGTTGGCAGGTGCATCTAAGTGAAAATGCGTGCGATTTATGTGCCGTTATTGTGTATTGCATGAAGCTTAATTTCCATTCTAGAGGTTTTATTGTTGTCAATTTCTATGGCTGCAGATCATGATCGTCATTATTTGCCGCAAACTGTGATCCAGTGCGAGTGCTTCTTTTGTTTTCACCCATGATCAGCAAATGACTGTAAATTCAGCAAGTAGGTTGAGATTTCCGTTGGTCTGATGCAAATGTGCGTAAGATACGACACTACGGTCACGTGGAAGAAAATCAATATTTCGATAGAGGTGCGACAAGGACGGTCTTAGGCAGAGATTGCAATAACAGCTGATTTGATCAACAGGACAATACCCTGCCTACAGACACTCGCGACAACAGTCAAGCAAAAAAGTAAGTATAATTCCAAAAATAGAATACCCACTACTTCACTGGACACTGGGTAAATCCAAGAATGCGAAGATCAAAGCAATTTGATACTGGTGAACAATAATCTGCACAAGACACGTACGGACTCCAAAAAATTAAGAGTGCTCAAAAACGACACAACGAGCCAGTGAGAAATAATTATCATTTGCTAGCTTGCAGCACAAGGATCCCAATAATTGTAATACTTGAACACAAAAGTTTTATAATATAGAAAGAATTCCGAAAACCAGCTATTTTCAGCAGAGAGCAACAAATGTACGACCAGCGCTGTGTTTGGTAATGAACAAAATGCTGGAATTAAGAAAAGTTCAACAAAAAGAAGGAAGACTGCAATTTTAACCGATAACCCAGAGATGGAAGAAGCGAAGAAGAAAAAAGAGAAACAGCGAAAAAAGCAAAGGGTTAAAAATAAACAGAAGAACGAAGAGAAAAGTAAAGAATGCCTTTGTATGCCCATGCACTAGTTCAAGTATAAATTATCTTCATAATTATGCTTGCATGCTGTATAGTTGATTCCTGACTTGATTATCTTAAATGCTGTACCTATTCAAAGTGTTTATCTACATATACTCGTATTATGTAAGGTATACCCAGTTACCCAGTATAAATTCAATGATCATGGTGAGAAAAAATGGTTTATATCAATACCAGTAGACCTAAGATTATTTCATGAAATTGAAAAAAATGACTCATTGAATTGAATGACCCCGCTTCTATCTGTATCCCCGAAGCCACATTTCTGTACCGGTATCAGAGCGCAGCTAAATATTTTGAGTTTGAGCATATTATGCTGAGCGCACTGCACAAACGGGAATTCCCCGCCATGTTACTTTGTCCATCAAAGGCTATCAATTAATGAAAAATGTTGCATCTCTTATCAATTTCATTACCGGAACCAGAAATTAATTGCAAACTGATTGACGAAAGACAATCTTGTACATGTAGTCGAATAAGAAGCTAGATTAATCATAGCAAGGGCATTCATGTTTGCACGTTTTACGTACATTGGTCAACCAAATAAGCTTTGTTATCTTTGAATTTGTCATGTGAAATTCAAGTGATTGATGTAACAAGCGAAAAGGAAATACATGAAATAGAAAAGCTTTGGAATTTCATCATGTCATGAAAATGTAGATGTGTCCAGTTGCCATTTGCAAGTTGTTTGTGAAGTCATAGTTTATCCTGCAAATCAAAGAAGTATTGTAGTCTAATTCGGTTATCTCAACCTATAATAAGATAACTACAAAATTTGAACTTTTTTCTAACTTACAAGTTGAGGAGGTTTCATTGACAGGGGATGACGTAATTTCTCCTTTCTCTAAAAAGCAAATGACATTGATGATGAAGTCTCAAGAAAAAGGAAAGTTTTGATGTTTTTCTTTGGTAATACTAGCACGTAAATCACAGTGAAACTTTGATGCAAATTTGGTACATGAGAACTTCTGAATAATTTGTAGAAAATCCGAAGCTTGATTCTACACAGGCATATCCTGCATCAGTATTCTTAAGTTCTATCAACGTTGTGGCTTTCAAAAGTAGCAAACAGACCTGGTGTTGGCTCTCCGACAGTTCACGAACGAATAAAATGAGGAAGCAAAACCAAAATATTACTTTGTAGTCATAGAGTAAGTATATATAGACAGAGTGCCGACTGATAGAAGTATCTGTATACAGTGAAAATTTTGTATGTCAAAAGATTCAGTTTTTGCCTAGATTACGTTGCTGCGGTCTAAAAAATTATTTGAGCAGTTTTTAGAAAGCTAAAATTATGTAAATTTATATAATACGGGGATGACGCCGCTTTATAAGTAGTATGAAACAAGTTGGATATCAAAACGAATGAATATTTGCTAGAGCATCCTAACTAAGCGGAAATTAAGCTGATTATCAAGGGAATTTCATGAACCGCATTATAATGAAAGTCTTCATGAAAAAGTCGCAATATTATTCGTGCTTTCTTGGCTGAAATTTCAAGTTTTTAATTCAATTTTCATCGGCATGATTCTAAGATTCACTAAATGCATGTTTCATTTCTTGAATCGGAATATTGATGTAGACCCATTTACATCTTTTAAAGTTAATTGAAATTATTGTCTTTGACTAAGTTATTTTGCTCTTCCAGTGGCAGGTTCCTTGTGAAATGATCACGTCTAAGAAAATACACTCTTGAGGTTGAACACGAAAGTAGCAACCCATCGAAGGTAAAATGCACTCATTCCTTCTTTATTATTATCATGATCAGTCAATTCCGTGATAATTTCTTCAAAACTTCAAAAATTTGCATATCTCACTTTTGGTTGCAATACCCAACTGTATTCACCTCGAGTTCATTTAATAAAATCGGAAGTGTATACACACTGGGGATTTAATAAATCCTGAGTTACCATTCTACGAAATATACTTACTCTATGCATTTAGTGCTTTGCGTTATTAAGTGAACTGCCGCACTTAGAGGAAGGGGAAGTATAATAATTATTTTCAATCACCTTCTAGAGGTCCATATACCTCAGATGCAAGTTTGTTGCCAAATTACAATATAAATAATAGAAATATTCTTGGTAAAATAATTTCTACCAATGTCACTTAAATAATTTTATTTAATTGCTAGCCAGATGATCTATGTAAATAATTTTGATTGACATACGAATGAGTTTGTTCAGATAGCTGATATACCGGTGCACAAACGGCAGGCGAATCTTAAAAGTCAAACTGGGAAAGATACTGGCATTAATACTCCAAAATTGATGGCATCATCTGCCAGATGCACATACACATCATTCCAAAATATAGGAAGATCACATATCCATGTTTAAAAACGCCAAATGAAAAAAAACATCAGCCACATTTCGCATCCATGCTATCGTAGATTTCTTGCCAGGTACCATGTTACAGAAGTCTATGGATAAGTCTATGGATAGTACGAGTAGTTATACCATAGTCAAATGTGGTGCATGGAGACCCATTCTCTTAGTTTCAAAACATGAGCATTCTGCACTGCGCAGATCACGATGCATTTGTCGTCAATAGAGGCATGTGTATAAAGCCTTCTATTGAGGTCATTTAATCAATAACTGGTCTCCTTTTGCCATGATCGAAACATCCATCTATGTAGATATCATGCCGAATATAGCATGCGCATGTATTTATTTCACTCATCCCTGCACCTTATCTTTTTTCCTGCATACATTCTAATTAGCTAAAGTACTGGTGATTTCCATGAAAATCTATATTTCTATAACACCGATTTGATGTGTACAGTGCATTAAACGTTCAATGTACTGTACACATAATTGTTCCTGAAATAAATTATGATGAACCACAGATATTTTGCTTTACACATAGAAAGTTCTTCTTATAGATTTAATGTACGAGTCCCTACGGGGACTCGCGCATTAAATCTATGACTCGGACTTTCTAAATGTGTAAAGTAAATTATCAGTGCTTTATCATATACTTAAAGACGCAGAATCCCAATTATAGCTGTCAGATCATTTGTTATTGCAATATGATGATGATGATGATGAGGACGATTTTTATTAAAATGACAACTAGCTAAAAAGCTTCAGGGTCAGTTCACAAAATTTAAAAGCATAAGAAAGCTCACAAAATAAAAGACCGATCAACTGCTTTTGCATATATTAGCTTGACATATGACTTAAAAAGTTTAACTGTCTCTTGAGATCGACATTTGGGTGGTAGGCTATTCCATATATGAGCTGCACTGGAAGAGAATAGTTTCCTCTGTGTAAATTTCAGTCTGCAGCGTGGTTGGAGGAGTTGCTCTTTTGATGAAGAGCGGAGTCGAGATCGATTGTGAAAATTTGAAATTTGAATATTGAAAATTTGAATATTTGCTAATCGGGTCTCAAAACTACAACCATGTCCTAAGAGCCAACTGATCCGGTCTAAAAGCCAACATCAGTTGCCTTAATCATCAAGTAAAGAAGCTGCAAAAAACAAATTTGCAAAATTGAATTCAACATTACAAAAAAATTGATCGAAAATTCCCACCATAATTGTAAGGAAATCCTCAAGTGTCTTCTCACCTGTTTCTTTGCCGTAAATACAGAATTTGAAACGAGAGTTGAGCATTTTTTCATGTTTTTCTCCTCCCTTCTTGGATATCTGAACAAAACGGTCGAAGTCATCAGGAAATATTTTAATCATTCTCTCTGTGACAGAAGAATTCTCGTATGTATTAAATGGACACTTGCCGAGTGTTGGAAGTGCTAAATATCGGAGTGGTGGAACTTTGGCATCGCTCGTCTCTTTATCTTGTCGACAGAACATGAAATTTGCAACATGTCGATTCTGCAAGATAAGAAAGCTTTGGAAATGGGGGACGACAAAAATGAAATATTCGTATTGATGACAACTCTGCCTACTAATTGCCTTTTATAAGAGTAATCGCTCTCTTTTTGAAAAGTGGTTGATTCGAATCGTGATTTTAGAACTAAAGGCTCATTTACCCGGATTCTTTTAGTGAACTTCCATTAAATCTTGCGCTTCTTGTTGCATCACAAACACCCTCTTCTCTGAATAGTGTGTCGGCAAAGCAAGTTACCTCTTCGTTTACACGACAGGTTAAGTGTGACGTTTCACTAGCAGACTACAGCAGCGTAATTCATTTATTTTCATTCTTTTACGACATGTTTTACTCAGTGACATGATAGCAACATTTCTGAGCCAGACCTGTACCTCAAGCATTTCAATATCATGCAAGTAGGGTGCACTGTCAGGTATCTACGATTTTCAGGACTGGTAGTAGCCGGCAGCAGAAATTGCAAGATTGACCAGTCAAACAAGTCTCTTTTACAAGGGCTCACTAGGTGTCCAGACACAAGTCACCACAGAATTAGATTGCTTAACCGTATCATTTTGCTAGAAGTGCGAACTAATTCAAAACGATGGCACTTGCAGGAACTTGCGAAGTGGCCAAAAAGAAAGTTCCAATGTCTTGCGGAGATAAGAAAAATATTCGTGCATCGCATGCGGATTGCTGCGAATTCATTCAGATTCGAAAACTTCAGATCATTGCGCAAAAGCTTTCTAGATAATGTTGGTCCTTCCGATCATTGTTAAAAAAGTTAGCAGGCGCACGAAAAAACGTTCACAAACTTCTCTGCAAAACGTGATATCGTTTGTTTATCTTTGCTGTGTGAACTGTTTGATAATTGTCACTGAAACTTTACAAAATTTGGAGTGTTTAATGTTGAACTGGCTGCTTATCGCTCTATTTCTATGATATTATGTCAGTGGAGTTTGTCATTTCATAGAAACTGCATGTTCCAATGCTTCCTTTCTAGCCAAACAAAAGAGGAGACGACTTGTCTAATTCTGCGCTAGACACAAACTGCTGAGAAACATACTTCAAATTGCGCATGCGTCATCGTCCCGAATCAGTGGATTCCATGATATAGAACAAGAAAATCGGTTTACCCTGTTGGTAAAGTAAGCAGTCCACTAATCAATAAGAATGAATACGAAAAGGTATAGGTTCGGTTCGGAGATTTTGCTTTGAAGCACTACATGTTGCTTCCACTGCAACATTGTTTGCAACACTTGTTTGCAGCCAGTTCAACATGAAACACCGCAAATTATGCGAAGTTTCGGTGACTGTTATCAACCGGATCTCACAGCAAGGAGACACAGACAATGTATAGTTCTACAGAGAAGTTTGTGAACGTTTTTCTTGCGGCTGGTAACTTATTAATAATGATCGGAGGGGCCAACATTATCGAGAAAGCTTTTGCGCAATGATCTGAAGTCCTCGAATCCATAGTAATCGTGGCAATCGGAGCAATTTGAAGGAATTCACATCAATCCGCAAGCGGCGCACGACCTTTTTCCTATCTCTGCAAGGTATTAGTAATTTCTTTTTGCCCACTGAGCAAGTTCCTGCATGGGCCATCGCTTTGAATCAGTTTGCCTTCCAGCAAAGTGACACGATTAAACAATCTAATTCTGTGCTCAGAAAGAATCAGAAACCAGAATCCGACACGCGAAAAGTCGGATTTCTATGACTCAAACATTCAAACAGTTTTTGTGATTCATTGTTTCTTCAATTGTCCTTCAATTCATTGCCTCTTCTGTAATAAACGAAATATCATGTATTTAAACCTCCAAACCTCTATATTTTTCGAGTTGTCAAATCGATGTATACATAGAAAACCGATACTCTGCGATAATAAAGGAATAGAACGGACATGGACTCTAAAGTAAAATTCGTCTTGGACATGAGTTGTTATGACGACGGCACCTAAATGATGACGGCTTACAGTGGCTAACAATAGACACTCCATTCTCATACAACGATGGTATACTTTCAGATATCTATGGTTTAGTACACTGCTTACTTCCAGCAGTGGAAAGTTATCTAAAACCGACTTATAGAATCCACTGAATTGAGACAGTGGCGCAAACTCAATTGGACACGTGTCCCCGAGTGTGCAGTAATGTGTGTCTCGTGTCCTTTCACCATAGAGATAGATTCATTTGCGCTTGGTTTAGAAAAACCTGTGGGTATACCCACAGAATCCCCGCAGCCTCCACAGGATAAGCCCCTGATTAATATGTTAGTCTTGTTCGCAAAGAATGATTGATGTCAAATATCTCCATCTCAGTGAAACTTTTGCACAGCATTCAACGATCCGAAGGCCGTATTTGACTCCAGAGATGCGGAATGGGAGTCCTTGAAGAAAGTCACCGACTGCGTGTTGTAACTTTTATGACTTTTCTTTGCTGTCATCGGTAAGGCCTATTGCTCTTTAAAATCATAGTAGCATATTTTCTATCATTATTAGGCCTTGATTCTGACTTGCCACCAAGAAATTCTTGTATCGAAAATTAAACTAAATGCTTATTCAAGTATGGAAAAGAGCCCGCTATGCACACGCATTTGACTTATAAATGCACATTTGACTGAATCATTTGGTTGCATTAGCAGATAGGCATTCTTTATCTATCGCTACTGATTTGTAAGTTTTTGTCGTCTGCTGCCAGCTTCCATAGGATCTTCTCATTTTGCTCTTAATTCTTCAATGATTCATGAGACATGACACGCTTTTTCCATAAAACTACCATAACGCACTTTACCGTACACGTAATTCTACTTCGAAATGTTGCTTTTTAATCGTATCACAACATTGTCTTTATTTCTTTGCTTTTATAACAGATCGATTATTGATCAGTTTGTGTTTTCAAACATCCTCTTTTACTCACTTTGGAGGTTTGGTTCACTTAACCTAGTTATTGACCATGTCGATCCTACTTCATTTTGCTACAGGATTATTTTAAGGGTACAATTTTTGCATTGCTGTTCCCTTAAAGGAAACACATTTGCATAAAAATTCAACAACTACATGTAGACGAAAGGAAACATGGCCTTATTAGAATGTTGAGATGAAATGTTAATGCGAGTATGTACCTACAGTGTAGTT
The DNA here is from genome assembly GCA_907163375.1 of Prostheceraeus crozeri. Taxonomy (NCBI): domain Eukaryota; kingdom Metazoa; phylum Platyhelminthes; order Polycladida; family Euryleptidae; genus Prostheceraeus; species Prostheceraeus crozeri. The sequence continues at coordinate 55,793 of CAJQUW010013312.1, read as the reverse complement.
CTGCGCAAAACTCTAGCATTGCATAGTACTCTATCTATATACTTCGCTATTTTAAAATTTCTATGTTTCTCATATTCGCCTTTTACTGTTTGCTGTTTTGAGATTCGCTGTTATGGCACTAAGCAGTGAAATCTTCATCAAGAAAAATCAAACATAGGTTGCATGTCATGCGAAGCATTCTCAGGAAATATACACACATTCTTTTCAAAAGTGCTATGCTTAAATTCCTCGCCGTAGACAATCAATTTTAAGGACAGCATGTTTCACAAAAGCAAGCATGAACATTTATCAATATATCTATTGAAATTTTAACTGTTAGTCTAAGTCCTGAAGGACCTTAGTGCTCCCACAATATTTTCGGTCAGCTGCAAATAATTCTAAGTCCATGTATTTGGCTGTTTCGCTAGATTATATACGAGCTTCACGTGTTCCATTTGTGAGAACATAATCCTGGACTGTCCTGTATGTTGGTATTTGGGGTGAAGATTTTATGATAATAATATGTTTGCTGGTAATCAAAAGTTATGTCACAAACAGTATTCAAAGAAAATGTCAGCAAAATGGGAGCCTTTTAGGGCTAACGACTTACAGAAAAGTATCAGGGTTAGATGTGTGAATGATGGAGGTGTCACCATGGAGGCGAAATGTCTTTTCGTTGAAAATAAGCTGAAACTGAAGATTTAAAGTCTTTAACAGTTTGGACGTTGGCTTCCGCTGATGACAGTTCATTCCAATATTTTATCACATCAACTGTGAAAAAATGAGTACGGTACATATGGTGAGAAGTTGGAATGAGAATTCGAATTTGGCTTGCACGACCGGGTCTTCGAGAAATTTCAAAAAAGTCTGAAGGGTTGAGGCACGTCATATTGTTCAACAGTTTAAACAAGAATATGAGCTTATAACGAGTTCTCCATGCGGATAATGATAGGAGACCAAGGTTTAATAGGCGATTACGATAGCTAAGCCCTTGTAGTTTGAAGAAGAATCGAGTAAAGCGTTTCTGCACATTCTCAATATGATCGATGGTACTTTTATGAAAAGGGCACCAAATAATACAACCAAATTCCAAAATTGTCCGAACATATGACTTATAAGCGGTCAGTAACAGAATGCTATCACGTGATAAAAATGTCTTCTTAATCATTCCTAAAATCATATTGGTTTTAGCAATCATACTTGAAATATGACCGGAGAAGTTGAAGGGTAGAGTTATGACGATGCCAAGGTCTTTAAATTCACTTACATTTTGAAGTGTATCACCATTGATTATGTAATTCGATGCGCAGTTCAACCTACCGAAGCTCATGGTTTTGCATTTAGAAACATTTATCTGTAGAGAATTCTCGAGTGACCAAAGTTCTACATTTGCGATATCTGCTTGTAAGTGAGAGGAGGCTGATTTTTGAGAAGTGTAGTCAGTATCAAATGCTATGAATAACTTAATGTCGTCAGCATACTTAAGAATGATGGAATGCTCAATATAATTGTCGATATCGTTCACAAACATGAGAAATAATAGGGGTCCAAGAATAGAGCCCTGGATGACTCCACTATTGATATTTTTCGGGAGTGAATATGTACCTCGAATGCGTACTCGCTGCTGTCTTCCGTTCAAATAATCAGCAATCCATTTGAAAAGGTTACCTCTGATACCATAGGCTTTGATCTTCTGAAGTAGAATATCATGCGGTACTTTATCGAAAGCTCGTGTAAAATCGATGAAAGCAGAGTCAACACAGAGGCTATTATCGAGATTTTCGGAAACAAAATTGAAAAACGTTAATGCTGCTGTCTCTGTAGAGCTACCCTTAAGGAAGCCGTGTTGAGATTTCTTTAAAATGTTATTGCTTAAAAGAAAGTTGAAAATGTCAGAGGATACCAGGCGCTCCATTATTCTGCAGACACAACTGGAAACGGCTATTGGGCGATAGTTTGCATACGATGTTTTGGCACCAGATTTATGGACTGGGGTTACTGTCACGCATCTCCAAGAGTCAGAAATACAGGAAGTAGTCAATGATTACTGGAATAACGCAGAGAGTTTCCGAGCAAAAAACATTCCACCATTTTTTATCATTAAATAGCAAAGACCGTCAGAATCACAAGAAATAGAACTAGGAAGATTTTGCAGACATTCAAAGACTCGTTGTGGCAAGAATTCAATGTTGTCAATAGAGGCTCCAGTGAAATACGAAGACAAATTATTAACGAGGGTGCTTGAGCTTGGTTGGAAATGGGAACAGAATTCATCGTTAAAAGTCTCAGTAATGATGAGAGGGTCATGAAAGTTTTGTCCTTTGGCATCTACCATCGCTAGGAAATGATCGCTGTTTTTTAATTTCTTGTTGATATAGCACCAAAAAGCTTTAGGGTTAGATTTCATAGAACAAGACAATTTATGTTCATAATTCAGGATCGCCGTATTAACACAAGAGTTCATACGATGAGTAGAGTTTGCAAGTAGAAGCTTATTGCTCAATGAAGGACAAAGTTGAAATTTCTTGAAACAGCGTCTATGTTGCCGAACAGCAGTTCGAACTTGCTTTACGTGTAGTGGTGACCATTGAATTTTATTACGTATGGGAATAGCATTATTGCTAGCAGAAACAATATTGTGATAAAAGGATTTCCAAACAGAATTAATGTCACTATTTTGATCACAAGGCCAAAAAGAGTTGTAAAGATCTTTCCTAAATGTAGTCCATCTGGCCTTAAGAGTACACACGACGTGTAGAGGTGTCCAAACGCTGCCGAATAATCTTAGTCGGTATGTTCACTACAAAATCGATGGATGAGTGGTCCGATGTCCCAAACCGTTCAATGATAGAGAGTTTTTCAACTTGGACATCAAGGGAAGTAAAAATTAGGTCAAGTATTGTACCAGATTGAGGCCTCGTGGATGTTTTTACATGTTGAATCAAAAAGTTATCCAGGGACCATTTCGATAAAGGATGATCACGGAAAATTGTAGAGTCAGACGCCCAGTCGAAATCAGGTGCGTTGAAGTCATGCTATGCTTCTCATCATCAAAATAAAGAACACAAAAAAGAGAGCAGATCAACATTAGACCAATAATGACTAGGTGGTCTGTACACGCAGGTAACAATCACAGTAGACGATTTACCGTTGATAGCACATGTAATAGCTTCTATAGTATTACTGCAAAAAGACTTAACTTTACAAGAAACCAAACTCATGTTTACAAAAATAATGATGCCACCACCGCGGCCACTTTTACGGTCACATCGATATGAAACATAGTCAACGAGTGAGAAGTATGTGTCGAGTAATTCAGGAGTACCCCAAGTTTCAGATATACAAATAATGTCTGGTTCATACACTAACGCGTACGATCTCAAAAGATTAATTTTATTTACGAGGGAACGGGCATTGCAGCAGAAAAATGAAATTGAATCTGCCGATGAGCTTATACAATCACGAGTCGTAGACATTATGCCATCAGAAGATGAAAAGGCGAAATCAGAAAATAATGATGAAAGCAAGTTCATTGAGTTGGCATAATAGCTTGAGAGAAATAATGAATATTGATTGTAAATGTTCCTTAAAGATCGGAAATTCAAACTTGGAAATAGACATCAAAATAACTGGTTTCCCAAATTACGTCTATCCACGATGACGTTATTTTTATAAACAGTGCCATTTTTGATATAGACATGGTCATTTTCAGATGATTGGGACTTAGTTTCTTTCAAGACATCTCTCAAACGCTTCTCTTCTCTTCGCATTAGTATGGTGGAGTCTGGGTTTATGTAAATCTCACCGAAAGGGATGGATATCGTGGGGTCATCGCGCAGGCGTCTTTGGGATCTGATTATCGTATTTCTCATATCAACATCATTCAGTTCTACCTTGATAATTCGTTTCTTGCCATCTTGTCTTTTACCGAGTCTTGTTGCTGATTTGAGAGATGAGTCAGTATAGTCTGAACATGTTTCCTCAAAAACATGATTTATTTTTGATAAGTCATCAGCAAGGATTTCATCTTCAACTCTAATCGGAGTTTCAGGTATACCAGATATTATAAGATTTGTTTTTCTTTTGTCAGCTTCTAATTTTTCGATTTGATCCTGCTGAGCTATGATGATATTCTTGACGCTTTGTAATTCTACATCAAGACGTATCTGTTCACTTTGAATATTATATATATCAATGCGCGATTCTAAGCTGGTGACTTTGTCATAAATAGAATCCAACTTTGACATAACTTTATCTTGTAAAGTATTCAGAAGCTGTTGAACCTCGTCGTAAGTTATCGATTGTTCAGATCACGTTGCTCTTGCTGGCGGCGTATCTTTGTTGTTCCGACGTGAAGCCATAACGATAAGCTATACGAAATCAGCGTGTGGATGACGTAAATCACGTGGTGAACAAAAAAATCGATAATTCTTGTAGCAGACGACAAGGAAGGGTATAGAAGCGTCCCAACGAACAGCTGATTTCAATGCAATACAGCTGACAACCCAGCCGGTGAAACAGAAAGTAGCAATGTAGAAATGGAACGTCACACGCTCTCCAGATCACCAGAAATATGCTGACGTAGAGGCAGCGCAAAGGCAGGAAAGCAGCGAGCCGCGGTGCCACAAGGGATGGATTCGTGGATGACGTAGGAAAATGACAACAATGCAAAAGCCTATACACACCGAGAACACGAAGATGACGTCGAACACAATAAGATGTACAACCATAAAACACAGGTGTAGAAAGCTTAGATTGTGTGATGACGTAGACTATAATCGTTGAATTTGCAATTGATCAGGCCACAAATCTCCGAAGAATAACAAATCACGAATACTATTGGTCAATGAAAAAATGAGTATAGGAACCAAACGGGGAGGAGCCACCGAAATCCAATGCAACCAAATTGTTGAGGTCAAGGAATAGTATAAACCAATATCAAACACGACGCCAAATATCGAATTGAAACCAACAAAATAAGGAAACAGAAATACACCCGTCAGAGAGACAGCGAACACGACCACCACGCACAGCGATCAGAGAATGTATTATTACATTATAAAATTATAAAAATTATTCTAATATAATAATAATAATCGTTAACTGAATTAATGTAGCAATTATTGATAATTCTGTCTCCATCTTCTATCTCCAGAGTTTGGCCTTTATGCATCTCAAGTCTAGAATGTTTCGCAATAGAAATCGACTGCTGTAATACAAGTGGCGAATGAAAAAGCTTTGAATCAATCTAATCTACTATTGTGGATACAGACTTCGATGAATATCATCCTGATTTTCTCGACCACTCATGTCACCGAATTATTGCACAAGAAGGAGGATGTTGACCCATTTGTGTATGGTGATGAAATGCAGCACAATGAACCATTTATTGTGGTACACTTAAGTGTGCAGTTAAGGATGCCTATCAGATGAAAATAAAAGTTCTGACAAGTCGTGGACAAGTGAAAAATCTGAGCTTTCATCATAACTATGACTGCAATGCGAGTAGATGGCTTAAAGTTGAATGATTTGGTGTGAGAAATCTTTATTACACTGTTCATGTATCCGACGAAAATCATTCAACATTTTCATGTGTCTTGCAGTTTGGGCTGGACCCAACAGGTCTTCTGTATCGTAGTCATTAGTTTAAAATCTAGGTTAATAATGATTAATCACATTTATCACGGAGGCTTACTTATATCACAAATAACTTTGTCTGAGCTATTTATACTATTAGAGCTAATATTTGTAAGTATCCATTTGGATCTGCAGTAAAGAAGACTTGCAGAATTCTTCCACTTCAGACGTCATTGACACACCTGGAACTATCATTGTAAGCCATTCAAAATTATTGAACGTGTGTTATTAATGTGAAAATGATCAGCATTGATATTTCATGCATTTTAAGTGGTGAATTGGGTAGGCCGGGTGGTACTTTGTAATTCAACATCGAAGTTGATTGTGTGATATGATGTCAGTTCTGATTGCTTCTAGTGAATGTTAAAAATCTTCAGAATCCCCATAGAAGCGCTGTGGGAGCTGTGGGGATGGCCTCAATACCCATACCCACCCCATACCCATGGGTACCCATGGATATCCCCACAGAATCCTCATACCCACGGCAACCCAGCCAAGCGCGCACCAGCGACGGTCAGATTGCAGCAAGGCCTGTCAAGTGAAGATCTTTGACTCAATTTTCGTCCGTGATAAATTGGTCAAATGGAAATATTTTTCGCACCGCTCGACTGCTCGACTCTTCACGATCTAAATTTACTGACTGTGTACGTTTTATGTGGTGTTTATCTTCTGGTTCGTCAGAATTCAGGCTTGAATTTGCATTGCGGTCAATGGAAAATTGATCTTCTTGCCCCTTGAGACTAGTTCTGGACGTGACCATCAGTGCTGATTATAATATCAGCTCTAGACTGAAAAACGCGGACAAGACAATTAATCTTTGTGTCTTCCACATAGTGAACCCTTGTAAATGCGCCTTAAAGGTGTACTCCGGTCAATTTTTTAAGTTGCGCTTCGATACTAGAGCATCAGATAAGTTGATTCAGCGCAGTCGATTGGCAATTCGAGGCGCAGTTTTCTCGCTACGCGTCAAACAATAATAATTCTCCGTGATGACGTCAGCTGTGATAAGGTGACAATAAAGGACGCCGGCCATACACAGCGCTGGTTGCAGTACTGAGTGTCTCAGCCGTCTCAGTATAGTCTTGCTTGCTCAGAACATTTTCCCGATAGCGACAAGATATTAGCCAGGAAGTACGATTTGTTCAAAAGGGTTATGCAAATTAAAACAACCAAGTATTTCTTAAAAGATGAAACCTTTCCGATGTTGAACCAGGAGCGAAAATGGCTGGCTGCAAAGCTTCCACTGAGAAGCCGCACACAAGAAAATTACATGCCATGAATAATTGAATGTGCATGCTTTTTGTGCACGCAATCGTAGGTATAAGCATGAAAGCTGATAATTGTGTTCCGTCATTTGTTAAATTTGTTAAAAATAATCACGTTTCGAGCAGCTCTGAATACATCAAAGAACGATGTTCTAATGATACAGAGACGGAAACTTGCATGAATCCTCTGCAAAAAAAGACTGCGATAACAGCCTCAAACACAATATTCGTAAAAATGTTTCTCCTAACAGCTCTAGCAGCTTTGTTCGCAATGATAATTACTAGGGCCTGTGCGCCTAGCACCGGTTCTTCTGATTGCACGGTTATCAGGTCAGTGCACCCAAATGTGCGAATCAATGTCAAATTGCTATTTTACTGTATAGCATCAATTACACTGTATAGTTTCGTGTCACGATGGCTTCATCGGCTCAAAATACCCCTTTTTATTTACGTCTTTGTGAACATCGTCGCAACATTATTAATTCGGGTAATAAGAGCGCTTTTTCTGAAAAATGTTTCATCAATAATCACCCTGATTCTCTTTTATCTACTAATGATTATAGTATTGATTTCGTGGACTGCAAGACTGACCCTGTCCGCATTTGGATTTCTGAAGTTGTGCTCATTGACCTTCACATGGCTGCTATGAATTGCAAAGACGAGCTGATGAACGGTAATTATCGCCGATTTGTATACATGCTAGGCCTCATTGGCTGTCAATGTATCTGAGTCACCAAACTTCCATGAACATGTGTACAAGAGCTCCATGAGTGCACGCAATGTCGGGCAATTTGTGATTTTTGACCATTTTTTCTTACATTTCGCTAATAAATTTCTAGAAGAAAGAATTCAGTCTTTTTCAGATAGCCTATGGCCTATGGAAACCTTCCGTGTGCGACAATAAATCTTATCATTTCGCAGGCAGCGTGATATCGATGAATTTAATATAAAGAATATGTAGCGAGCGAAATGCTCTGATGCAGCTACTTCTGCACGCGTCACCTAAGACATTTCATTCCGTGGTTGGAAAAGAAGGACACCTATGACACCAGCGAAATCAATGCACAAATATTCAATCCCTCATTTGTTTTGATCAAATGTCACTGTTTTTCAAAGAAATATTTCGAAACAATTTGAATTAATTTTTCAGAATTTAATTGCATTTAAATATTTTAGATTGATTACACAAGTGTGCGTCCATTGATTTTAAATTGATCATCAAGTAAATATTTTCTCCTCATGATAATTACTTACCCGAGAGCGCTTTAAAGATTCCCTTCCCTGTTCAGGTAAATTCTAAATATTTAATGTATTCTATGTAGCAATTTTTCTCGAATGATTTGAGACTTGGAGTAAATTCTGAATTGTAGTGTCCCGAAAGTGTCATTGGAAGTTGACAGAATGGGCATCTGGACTTAAAATACAATGCTCCAGAAAAATCTGACTATGTCATCGCCGTCCAAGCATTTAGTATGGGCAGTAGTGACATTAAACCTTGATTACTATGCATTCGGATGCAATTAATTACACAGATTTCTGTTGTTTCATTGAAATGCTTTTGTTTGTGTTTTCATTGCCCATGGCCGTTCTAGTCTTTTATTGTTGTAGAGTGTGGGATCTCTATGCGTTTGTCCACCTTAAAGGAGCACCTTAAGGGAGCACCTGACTTTAAGGTTGCAAAGTTAGGGAACTTGAATAGAAATAGGCACTGAGTGTCGTCTTTATTGAACTGCATGGAATTATTACTAGATGAAACTTAACAAATTTCAGGCCAGCAATATGCAGGATATTTAGATGAAATATTATCGAATGCTCAGACATAGAAATATATAGTAAATACGTGCATATGTCTGAGCATTGAATAATATTGCGTTCAATCGATAAATCAAATTCCTTATAGATATATCCGACTTCTCGCTTATATTAAACTCATAAACGCTATGCTTGTTGAATGTAATCCCAGGTACTCGGTTAGGCAACGGTCTAAGTCAATCTTGATAGAGAAGTGTCAAATTAGTAAGTGATGGGGTAGCGGAGCTACGCTATACGGTGTCCGACCATTTCTTTTCCAGACGGACATTCTAAGTTTGTTTACAGTTGCTCCCAGGAAAGACAGACCACGCTCTTAGCGCTGTTGCCATAAATGACAGCCTTTTCTTCTTCTTTAAATGCGTTCAGATTGGGAAAGAATATGGTAGCACCAATAAATACCTAGCCATCGATTTGCTAGTCACAGAAGGCCGCTATCATTTTGGACCGTTGTCATGTCAACGCGTGTCCGTGGCATAATACTGTTTTCAATGTTCATGTCCGCTTTAGTCGTCTAATATCGTTTTCATGTCATTAAATTTTGCATGAATTTCTTCGATCAATGATGCAACATACCTGAACGTCACCTTCAAGTGCGAATGAGATTTCAATTGGGAATTCTTTGATAACATCTAAAATAGAAAAATGTTTCAGGCTGTAATGACATACATCTAGAAAAGTCAACCGCATTCTATATTTTTGATCGCTGTTGATTGGTGGACAGATGAATGTAAACTATACTGTTGTATGAAAGACAGGCTCCAAGTCACAGATGTGCATGCACATGTAGATGAAAATATCAAACAGTATTTAGACATCAACATGCAGTCAACATTCAGTTAATGAGACAATGGATTAACCTCTAATTTGAAAGCTTAATTAGTGGCTGGAGATGGCAGGCTGATAAATGAATACAATTCACGTCAATAGATTATTTATAATAAATAATAATATATAATAATAAATAATTATTGATATGAAACTCAAGACAAGAATGAAGGTTTCACATAAAAGCGACTTTTTAGTCTTATATTCTGTTAATTGCCATATATTTGAGCAATCTAACAGATAGAAAACTGCTAAAAACTACAGAAAAGGGCTAAAAAATCAAGATGTTGTTTTCATTATATTTTGCCTTTTGACCTCTAATGACCTGTTAGCCTAAAGATGAGCAGTATATAAAAATACTCATCAAAGCCTTTTTTTATTACTTTTCTGAAAATATGTGATTTTAGCATCATATTTCTAAATTATATGACAATATCTAATTTTGATTGTGAGCGGCAAAATAATAATCAGAGCGGCAAAAATGAAATGAGCGCGAACAAAAACAGCAGTCAAAGAGCTCAACAGATATTTTTATCAGTGTATTATCTATATACGAGTCACTATCACAATGATTGCAGGACATATTACAGTGTATATACCGTCGCTGTCGCGACAATATCTCATGTTATTTCGAGGTCATTGGTTAATATGTACCTACATTGTGTCAAATTGCAAAATTTTCTGGAGAAGCGAAAAATGATCGCTAGATTACGTTACTTGTCGAAAATCAGAATCATCTAAAAATGTGGCTTTTAGCATCCTTCTACTATCGTCAAGTTATTTTCAAATACAAAGTAGCTGCAATGGAGTATAATCCATATTATAAATGCACATGTGAGATATTACTTGCTAGGCACGTGTGATTTATTAACCAAGAATGTATTATGTGACATAGCAATATTTGTTGCTACAATACATGTGAGATATTAATTCCGAACAGTAAAGGGCCAAGTTTTCAAGCGACTGTTCCTGAAGAATTGGGTTGCATTAGTCGCTGAAATTTTGACACAGGATCCGGATAAGATTTGCTATAAATTTTATTGAAAAAAAGGAAGTTGATAAAAATGCACATAGTAGGTATTGCCGCCTCTAAAATTCACATATGCGATGTTGTCGCGACAACGACTTGACTTCTGTAAAGATAGACATATCTTAAAGACACCTTGAATGACAATCTCGTCAGGATATTCGGCACGTATTAGACTTTCAATTAAATTCAATTAAATGCAAAATATTGAATCAAAATAGTTGTGAAACATTTTATCAAATAATTCTCTTACTTCTATCAGAAGAAAATACGCAGTAGTCGCCTTTTGGCCATTTTGCTTTGGATTTCAAATTTATTGGAGAAATACAAATATTGATATCCGCCATGCCTGAAGACTTGTTTGTATTGACGTCAGATCGGAAAATGTTCCACAGTGTTGTTTCCCCAAAGAAGTAAGCACCAAGAGTTGAATTTTTAAACAACGGAGGACACGCATTGCCAACCATTGGCAGAGCAAACTGGAACGTGGATGGCCAAAGTGTTGTATAATAGCAAATGTTATAGGCGCTTTTGACCACATGATTCTCGGAGTTGAACTTATCAACGACCGTCGGGCATTTTCCTCGGGACAACAATCCAAAACTGTAGTCGTTGTGAAAATCGACTCTGATTGGTCCATTCTTGCCCAATGGATTATCTCTGCAGCAAATTATAGGATAATTTCGAAATCGAACGCTGCGAATAATTTGGAACATTCGCCGAGTATTGTAATCAAGTCCTAAGTAATCATCAATTGTTGATCTCTTGTAATAACCTGCAATTCAACAAAACCATTTTTTATTGAAATCTTGTCATTTCAGCATCTCTTTTTAACAATGCATTTTATTATCTCATCGATTTCATCATTAGCCGTATAGGCTAGAGAAGTCAAGACGAATGATATGCACGTGTCATTCACACACACACACGTGTCATTCACACAAGTTTTTCTCTTTATCTAAATTTGCTTTCCGCTTTAACATCTTCTTCTTCCAATCATGGTAAGCGCGGAAGTTGTATAGTGGACATTGCTCATTATAAACAATGCAATACCAACAGAATTTCAATTGACCGCGGATTGTGACCTGCAGGTAAGACTTCCTTCCACGCTCATGTCTTTTTACGGGTCTACTTTATGACACGCAACGTATTCTCGGTTTGACGTGCTTCTACTCGGCTGTAGGCCCCTGTCTTCCGTGGGCCAACACGGTGCATTGCAAAGCTTAGGCAAGACTTCCCTTCACACAGTTATATTTTGGGTGGATTCATTTATCTATACATTTCACATTAGATGCCGTGACCACCGACTATCCTAAATCCTTCTGTTTCGCAATTATTAAAACTTTTTTCCTCTGCCATTGCCGCCATCCCAATTTCAGACGATGGGTAGAATCCATGCACATTCGTCGGACTCTTTATTTGATAAACGACTGTTGTGGTAATGTGAAGCAGTGGATATTTCTATCGTTTTTCAATTATCAACATAATGTTCTATTTTTTTACTCATAGACTTGCCCTAGTTTTTGCTCCTTTTTATTTCATTTCTCTTATTTTTTTTTACTTATTGTATAAAGTACATAGACATATAGAACTATCGAATTTTAGTTCAGTGCAGCTTTGTCTTTTTGTTACAATATGTCTGCAATGTAAATCGCTGGATACGAAAATTACATACAAACATATACCAAAATCACATACAATTTGAAGTAAACATTTGATACGAGATTCTCGTATGTTAACAGAGATCTGGCATGCTTTTCATACGAACGCTTACTAAAATTTGTATGTGATCAGCACGTAGCGATACGAACTATCCTATCTGTGATTGGTTGCTTTACGATAAAATACGACTTGTTGGCATGTTTTACATACGGGGCCCGATGCAAATTCGTCCTCATTCGTATGTCCTTCGTATGAAGAGCTTTAAGTCATAAAAAATAAATAGGTATTACATGTTACTGTCAAATAACTTTTTTCAGTAATACCAGTCGTGAATGATTCTTTTTGATAGTGTGGTAATTAACATGATTAGATTTATTGTGAATTTTATGCTCTATGAGTATGTTGTCATTGCTACTTGCCTAGAAACATTTTCAGGACGTTTGGTTGGCTCTACTTAATGAACCAAGTTGATCAACATCAATTTATTCAAACGATATCTTTTGTGCAACCATGTCGACTTATTTTTTACTATTTACTTATATTTTATTTATGTATTTTTATTTCGGATTGATGATATGCTTAATTCCAAAATTACATAATGCATAGTTGTCGATGGTTGAATACTTATTGATTATTTATGAAATGCCTTAGACTTACACGAATTAAAATCGATTTCAGTATTATAAATTTGACTCTTGAATGTCATTATCTCACTACTCACAAAACAGTAGTAAGCACCACACAACATTAGTGTAATCTTTATTCACAAAAGGCCTTAAATCAACATATTTCAAACATCATTGATGCTTTCCTTTAACATTGTGCGGGTATGGCTTTAGTATGCAAAGCATACCACAGCTGAAATAACCCACGAAAAGCATACAAGTAGATACAGAAATATACCAAAAAAATATTTTGGTGTGCATCCTTCGTATGTGATTAGTATTGAGCGATTTATACTGTATATCTAAGTCATCAATATCGATGACTGCCCTTTGTGCAGTTTGATTGACATCAGCCACTTGTATAAAATGTGCCTTATGAAGGTTTCAGCCGAACATTTGTCAGCTAAATAAAACCATTCTTCGAGTTTGAGCGCGAACGCAAGCGGGTATTAGCAAATTATTATTGTGGTCTGTGGTACGCAGGAATGGACGGGAACGACAGGATGTGCACACAGAAGTAAAAGCAGACCACGCACACGTGCGAAAAGCATACAGCCGATGTACTGCCATAGAAAAGGGTTTTCTGCAAGCCTCTCAATCCTTAATGATATTATCATCATTAGTTAGCTATTCGTAGAAAATGAGAACTTACCTTCAGGGCATAAATCAATGGAGCCTTTAAATAAGCAGTAATCTCCAACAGGCATTTTGGTTTTTATCGTCAAGGCGTTAAAGAAACAATAGTTGTGGATGATCGTTGGTAGCGTGTCAAAGTCAATTTTCTTTGAATTGGGTGTACAATATGAACCATACTTAACGAATCCAAGTTGAATAAGATTATCTGAAAACATAAAAATATTCAATCTTGTATTGAGTAGAATATTGAGTGCAGCTACCCTCAACTGCATAAGAAAGGAAAATATACAGTTATAGAGAAATGAATTCTAAAATTTGAGGATCTCTACGCCTGACAGCAATCAAAAAAGTGCGCTCTGATTTCTAAAGACTTTTCAATTTACCTTCTTTGACTCGTCATGCAGCTTCATAACAGTAGCTTGCTTCATTGCAATGGAGGATTTATTTCGAATTCAATTACTCGAATTCGTTGTACGGTATAGCGCTCATTATTCGAAATGTGCAGAATATTACTGTTAAGCACGTTAGATCCATGTAGCAAATTGTGTTTTGAAATTATGGTGAATAAAAGATGTTGACGGATTTTGTACTTTTATTCCAGCTTTATATCTCGCTTCTTTGCAATAACCTTGAATGCCATCTTGCATTGTGAAATAATTTCATGCACATGCAAAGTTATTAACAAGTTATTCGCTAGTTTGCGATGTCATGTAATTATGCCATTCAAACTAAATGTCTTATTGATCTGTCTGCGCAATTAATAAGAAGATTTCAGGTGCTCTTGAACAAGTCTGACCATCAACAAACAGCTACTGTCCCCTTCTAATCCCACTAACGTACGCAAAGCGAAAAGTCAGATTCCTATGGATAAATCTGTCACTTGAAATAAAGGCCGAAAATGGGACTTTTGTTGAACAAATATTGAACCGATTGATAGCAGATCGTAAGAAGATGAAATGGCATGTTAGAAACTAAAACGATCAGCAAGAAGGGCCGAAATACGTAATGCACGTAATTGGTATGGATATCGTTTACACTTGTCGAAATACCATTGAAGCAAGAAGTCAATTGAAGAAAGGCTAAGAATTGTCTATCTCAATGACTCTGCTTCTCAAATTCATTACAAAGCAAAGCGTGTTACATCAAAAAGAAATTTTGTGAATATCATTTTTGTAAGCAGAAAAGCATGTTTGCTCAACTAAATACAACGATAAATCTCGTTGTCACGACGCTTTCACTAACTTTAACAGAAAACCTCCCAGAAATGTCGTTTTTCTAGCTGCTTCGGGAGAAGCCTATCCTAAAAGTAGAATCACAATAATAAATATGACAAAACTCATGTTGAGTATTTGAGTGAATATTTGATAATTACGTTATTAAGTTAACCAAACTCGGAAGCACATAAACAAATGGGATTTTGTGATGTTCTGGATATGAAGACGGAAGAATCCGAAGAAATTCTAGCGAACTTAGAAGAGTATCATGTTCACTGACAAGAACGTATGGTTAATAGTCTATAAAAAAATGAACCGTACATCAGATTTTTATCACTGACATTAAACAAAGCACATACAGAGTTCCTTCAACACTTAAGTTGGAGAACGGGGAGGAATGGCCAAAGAATTTCTATTTTCCGCTCCTTTACCACTAGCAAGTCTAGTTGACAATTTTCAAAGAGTATTTCGATTTCCAAGACGACTGAAGCTACAGCTTCAGAATTTCTGTTTTATTGATGTTTGGGTGACAATCTACAAATTAAAAATAATAAGAAAGAAGTTCGTGCGGGAATTTACGACGAAAATGTCACCATCTGTCATAATAGATTTCTAGGCTGCCTTGAATGTAATAAATGAAAAACGCCGTTTCAACTCATAAAAAGTTGTATAAGTTGCTAATGTCAACTTTTGCATCTTTAGTTCGGTTGGATTGCTTGAACTCACCATTATATGAAGGCTTTTTATAATAGCAATAATGCACGTATACATCCACTCCCCGAGTACCGCTCTTTGACAGCGGTACTTTGCCGCTGACGGTAACTGCTGATTTTCCGAGGGCTCGATTATCTTCCGCATCTAACATCAAGACTTCATGCTTAGCTAAATATCCGTCTACTTTTTGACAGTTTTGAGAATCCGGAGATTTAAAGAGATAGAAGGGCTTTTTAAAAGGGAATTTAACACTGCTACTGACGTTCCCATCATTTCGACAACAGAAGTAATATTTTGAATCATTTTCATAGACTCCGTCAGGTAAAACACCGTGAACTCTGCGGGCGGAACTTATTGTGATATCGTCTTCTTCATCGATTATAGCAGAGCTTGACGTGAAACCTGAAAGAAGATGGATGAGGAGATGAATGATTCGCGCAGATTAATGAATAACACAAAGAAAATCAATATTGGACCTTATTAAGGTTTGCAGGACTACTTCACAACCTATTAACCATCAAGCGTCGATAAAAGCATCCGGATTTCATTCATTTTCACTTTACATACATGTAAACGGTACCATTAATGAGCGAAATTTAAGCTTTAGACATGCTTGATGTAGATGTAGTATGTCTCCATTGGCAAAGAGGCACACAATATTAGATTCTGTTATTCAAATAAGCAATTTAATTTTTCAACACAATTTAGAATAAATCAATAATTCATAATTAACTGTTTCAATAGTCTTTAAGTTTCTCAACTATTAAAAGCTGGATAAACTTTGTGAAGAAATCAGCTTGACCAATTGATGTATTTCGCGGTGACAATCAGCAATTAGTTCACTACATTCAAAACACATTTCGTTA
The DNA here is from genome assembly GCA_907163375.1 of Prostheceraeus crozeri. Taxonomy (NCBI): domain Eukaryota; kingdom Metazoa; phylum Platyhelminthes; order Polycladida; family Euryleptidae; genus Prostheceraeus; species Prostheceraeus crozeri. Next base: position 39,491 of record CAJQUW010013312.1, on the reverse strand, counting down.
GATAACCAATGCATTTGAATCAAAACACAACATGCTTTAAAAAGCTCGAAGCATCTTGGAAACGCAGGAGTACAAGCTTAAACAAACAATGCTGGAAATTCCTAAAACAAAGAAATCCATTCCCATACATATATACTCGTGCAGTGTAATGGTGGTGGCTCCCTTCATCGACAGGTTCATTTAATCGACGAGCAGATGATATTCGCTGAAGAGCATCAAGCATTCATAGATAGTCAAAGTCATGAATTAACTCAATAATTCATGGACATCAAGTTATAATGTCTATGAGCTTCAGCAGGAACATGTGTTCTGACTCCGGACATAGACATTGATGAAATGACCTTCTCGATGAAAAGACCTGTCGATGAAAAGACCTTTCGATGAAATGACACTGTCGATGAAGTGAACCACAATCAGTTTAATAATGTTGATCTAAATGCTATCCGAACCAAAACCTAGGAGCAGGTAAAATAAATCAAAACAAATAATCAATTTTTGTTTTTGTAAGCTAAAGACGAGACTTCATCACGAAGTATGACAAAATGGTAGCAAAATTACAAGTGAAGATATTCACAAAGCTGAAGAAACTTAAAATCATATAGCTATACAAGTAGTCTTCAGGGAGGCTGCAAAAAGTAAGGTTTCGTCCTTTGTATGGACAGGCCGACCAAGCCGATTGAACGATTGATATCTCCATGCGCATACGTGAGGGAGCAATTCACGGCTCACAGCATTTGATAGATTATCTCAAGCATAAGGAATGCATCTCCAAATGCATGATATGGGTATTTTGTTATTCAAATACAATAATGTACATGCTTGGTCACTAATTCTTCATCGATGAATTTTCTAAATAGGAGAAAAAGTTTTCAAATGAGTTTGAAACTAATGTCATAAAAGCCAAAAAGCCGATTGTCATTTTCTCTCTCTTTCAGCCTTTTTTCCAAACAATCAGAGGTGTGCCATAACTTTAATTTCAGATTCTTAGTTTACTTATTTTAGTATCTCTATAGCCAAAAATGTTGTTAGCATGTAATTCTATTTCAGTCTGTCCTTCTGTACAGATAGATAACCAAAACAAATAAAGCTTTTCGAAGATCTCAAGGAATATTTCGTCAATGTTTAAAGTTGAAGAGGTATACCTGGGGGACATTTCCCAAACTTTCTGTAGATGCAATATTTTCCTTTGGGTAGGACCATTGGATGTCCAAGGTTAGTACAGAACCCGAGTTTGATGACATGATGATTTTCTTTATATCGACCACTCAAATGAATCGACCGAAGCGGCATTCGTGTGTCATTCCTTTCCATATAAGAGATTCGATAGCCGAAAGAAAAGAAAGGTGGACAGCCAGTTACCGGCTGTGGCAAGGTGAACGACATACCACCAGCAGCTCTACCTGAAATGTTAAGAAATGATTCGTAAAATGCAGGGTACACTGGTACACTTTAAATCCTGAATTACTAATGATGCGATGAACTATCTGCATATACATTATGTGCACATACTTTATGTATCTTTATTGTGAAATATTTTTCTTACATGCTGATAAGTTGTAGGTACCAACTAATGTTAGTAAGATTAAGATTTTGAATACAAAATGACATACTGTTCATTTTGAGAAAATTCCTATTTTTTGTGACATGAATATCCAACCTGTGAGCAACTTTCTCGAATGGTCATAGTTGAATTGCATGTGACGGCTGCTTCATAATTTCGGATGGTCTGATCGCCATTTCACTTACATGTGCATTGATTACAACATCTCTAAGCTCATACAAAACACGAGAACTGACAGCATGCTGCGATTACATCACTTAAGAAGATTAAGGATGCCTGTATTTGATTATATTGATTCACATAGTGAGGAATCACTACAAGCATCGGAACTCTCGTATGAAATCGTTGCTCGTGTCAAATTGCTGCTGCTAATCAGTGATGGTGTTGGAAGTACGTCATTTATGAGTTATCGTGTGCTTAAAGAAGTACATCTGTAAAGTGAAAAGAACTTACAAATTTCGACTAGAAGAACATATTAGATCGCCAGACTCAGCGGTAGGCGATACTAGCAATACACATTGATGGAGGAGAGCATCACTTGGGGATGAAACGGAGCTCAACACGACAGGACGAAATGCACTTGAATCCGCCCAAGTTCTGGCAAACCGTCGCAAAGAGTAAATTACCTGTCTGACAAACCGTCGTAAAGGTCAAATTAGCTGTCTGACAAACCGTCGTAAGTCAAATTTGACATTTATCAGGAGGTAGTCCTGGAGCTAGCGTGAAGTTGTGCAGGGAACGAGGTAGTACATAAAACTTTCACATAGCATAGTACACCTCTAACCTACTGCAAAACTTCGCGTCTGCCGGATCAGATCATTTGCTTTTCAGAAATAGAGAGGATTACACAATCCTATGTATTTCCAGTGGTAAAATTGTGACATTTAAGGTGTTGACTCCATTTTTTCGAATTTTTGCTCATAAAAGCTACACAAATTGGTATTTTGTTGAACTGGTTATTATAGAAATCATCTACAGATCATGATCTTTCAAATGAGTTATCATTCAGTGACAGAGGATGAAGTAAAGTGTACAAACAGACACTTTTCGTTGGTGTAACTGCAAATTTTAACATCGAAATTTCAGGAAAATTGTTGATATACTTTAACGAAAAGTGTCTGTTTGTACACTTTACTTCATCCTCTGTCACTGAATGATAACTCATTTGAAAGATCATGATCTGTAGATGATTTCTATAATAACCAGTTCAACAAAATACCAATTTGTGTAGCTTTTATGAGCAAAAATTCGAAAAAATGGAGTCAACACCTTAAATGTCACAATTTTACCACTGGAAATACATAGGATTGTGTAATCCTCTCTATTTCTGAAAAGCAAATGATCTGATCCGGCAGACGCGAAGTTTTGCAGTAGGTTAGAGGTGTACTATGCTATGTGAAAGTTTTATGTACTACCTCGTTCCCTGCACAACTTCACGCTAGCTCCCGGACTAAGGATACTCTTAAGATTTTTTGATGTTTATTTTTTGAATAATCTGTTCAAAAAGCGCCTGAGTACATGTGGAACCCATAAGATTATGATATCTGATATTCATTGTGAATATTTTTCAATGTATTTTACATCATATTAGCTATAAAATTCAAAACCAAAAAAAATTGACTTACGACGGTTTGCCAGACAGGCGATTTACCCCTCACGACGGTTTGCAAAAACCTTTACGACGGTTTGTCAAACAGCTAATTTGACCTTTACGACGGTTTGTCAGACAGGTAATTTACTCTTTGCGACGGTTTGCCAGAACTTGGGCGAGTCTATGTACACTGCTGAGATTTGGTGTGTTTCTCATGCGAATACTGAGTTTTTTTTGTGTTCGTGTTTGGTATGTAATGATGCGTATAACTCCCTCTGTGATTGGCTGATTGAAAAAAAGCATATCAAAAGTTGTTTTTGGTTTCCATTCTTCGTATGTGCGTGGTAATGAACGGTTTACAGTGTGCATAAAGAGCCGGCACTCTGATTCTTAAGTGAATAATTGTGATGTCGAAGTGTTACTTTTACTTTTATGAGTACCCTGTGGGAACGCATCTTGCGAAGAGCTGGTACATTACGTGATGTCATTCTACAATTCAGTGATGTTTTAGCATGTTCGCCAGCGATAGTTCGCGACTTAATAGCGCTCTACGTCACATTTCAATCTTTCCTATTATTTTTCTCTAGTATCTCTGATTTCGGCTTCTATTGCTGAGGCATAATTTCTCTCGTACTTCCTTACATATTCTCACACATGGCTGATCTTTATGCCAAATAGAAGTTGCTGGCTTTCTTTGATGATAATTAAAAGTTGATGTCAATCTGTTTATATAAGATTTGCATGACATCTCCTGACATTAAGGAATTTACAATAGTAACAAATGCTTGAATCATTTCATTGCATTTACTACAAGATTTCATGGAAAATCAATATTTTTTAGGTTAGACTATCGTGAATTAAAAAAAATTAGCCGTTTTAACCTGTCAGATTGAGCATGCAATATATTTTCATATGAGGCTAGCATGCAAATGTTGCTGCTTATTGCTAATTAGTTACTGCAGCATCCACTACTTCGTCGGTTGGCGAAATATTAGCTCAGATGAATAAGTAAACATCCATCAATTGGTTATAGCCAAAGGTGGACAATCTGCATCTGTTTCCGCGCGGATGTGCGGATACGAAAAATTGGTGTTTTGCGGATGCGGATCGAACATTTTGAACCTTGTGGATGAGCAAATTGAACAAGACTTAATGGACAAGTTGAACTATACACGTTTTGTTTCCACACACTTAAAGCTCTGCAAATCTATTCTGCCAACACGGTGCCGGTGGGCTTGAGAAAAGTCATACTGGAAGCAAAGCAAGTACGAGCGTCCCGAGCAGACGTATGTCCGCAGCTATCAATCGCTCTGGTTTGCTTTGCTCGCAGTGTAGCAGTCTACAACTGTTGCAATAATCACTTTATATTTTCTACAAAACGCTTTGCTCGGAAACGCTTGGAAAAGCTTGCGGTGTGGCTGAGGCCTTAGACTTGAGTTTTAAGAAATTTCCATATCAGTGTGGTGACTGCTGTGACACGGGTGACTTGGAGGTTGCAGTCATCCAATATAACACTCAGACACGTTGATGCAGATAGCACATTATGTCGGTTATAAAGATAACACTTTATAGTACTGTCATTTTGGCGTTATAAAACTAGGCTTAGTATGAGTTTTCGAGTACACTCAATCACGATTCAAACTTCATTGAAATTGGAATAGGTTCTTTATTCTAAGAATTGCTGACTTTATCAGGTGTTGCTTACGAATTCGACAGCAGCGATAATCCAGCCCACTGATCCATAGAATCCTTCATTCCTTAGATTGACAATGCTCTAGTTCTACTCAGCAATGCTCTGCAGTCGTCAATCTCAGCATGATTCAGTACTCAGTAGGCTTTTCTCTATTTCTGGTAATGAATACGACGCCAGCTTGCTTATCCGTAGTTAACCGCTGCAATCATGCAGCATACTAATTTTAATTATTCGTCTCACTTATGAAGAGCAGAAACCAGTTTTACATTGGCTGAACCTAAGCAAACTTATCTACTAGTTTATTGACCGATACAGTCTAAAGGATAGGCCTGCAGATGGAAAATCCAAAAAAAACACAATTTTGCATTTTAAGTTAATCTGAACGTCCTGCAGAATAATTTTGAAGACTTTTACTTTTGCGGATCAGCGCGGATCAGTCCACCTTTGGTTATAGAACTTATTCGCCACCTGCAGCCATGGATTTTAGACGCATTTACAAATAATGTAACATGATTTTCAACAAAAAAATATAGACGATTTACACATTTTCCGACACTTCTATCACAAAAATGAGTACAAAATAATTTTCGCCACAAAATCGCTAATTCACCAGATAATCTTTTGATATCAGCAAGCGACGTTCCACCAAGTTAGTCTCTGTTATCAGATGTCATTCTACATTTTCATGGCAAATCCATGTCATCCATGTCATTTTTCTAGTTTCTAGATGTGTCATATTCTGACTCCGCGGTCAGTCTACTGAACATCGCTCTTGTTTCATTCATCACCAAATGTACCGTACATGCTTCCTCATCATCTCTCTCCATACAATCTACTCCAATCACTCCCTTGCATATCCGTAATGAAGAATTCGAAATATCGCGCGCACAAGAATTGTTGTTTTCCTGTGGAAGCCAGAGGCACTTTGAATTAGATTCAGCGCCAGGGATGGCCATTCCACAACTGATGAGCATACGATTGATTTCTAGGAAATACTAACAAGCATCCATAAACAAAGTATTAACTGTCCATTCTCCCATCCTCCAAAAAAACTGGAGTTGCTTTTTTGATTGACTACACGCACTATTCTTCATGAATGTGCTTCATTGTGCTCAACCCTTTCAATGCAATCGGAGGCTGTAGTCGACAACGGTTTTCCTTTCTTTGTGATATTTCATAATGAACTTAAGCGAGTGGTATGACTTCGGAATGACATGCAACCATTTCCTCGAGTGCACCCGAGTTATGCACCCGCAATAATATTTCAGAAAATAAAGATAATAATAAGAAGAAAATAAATATAAAATAATAATATAAATAATGATAATAAGATATATAAAATAAAATAATATATATAATAAAAATATAATATAATAATATAATATAAATAATATATATATATATATATATATAAAATAATAAATAATAATAATAATGAAGTGATCGCAGGTTGACTAAGCCTGTTGGACCAATCACATTGACTACATTGCGCATTATCGTTTGTAGTATATGACATCAAACCAAGACAGATGAATCGATTCTCCTTCTTCGCGTTCGTCTGATAAATGGCTCGTCGTTCCATTCTTAGTTTTCTTGTTGCTAGGGACAGGTGATTGCCTAGCAACCGCTGATACACAAAAATATCATCATTGAAATCCTGGGGGTCATTTAGTAGGTACGTCTTCGTTAAAAACTTGCATTATTTGTAGTATTCATGTTTCTAAGGAAAAAATGGTCACCTAGCAGCTGTTACTCGGCAAAAAATCTCCAAACAGGTTGAGAAATTTTACATCTAGTGCTATAGTTTGATGCTAATGCGTCATGCCATTGTCGAGCAACAAATATTTGAAAAAGAGATACCTACTGACTCCTAACAAAAAAATACTTGGCACTGAAGGCATCGCCCATGAATGTGTTCCTAACGGTCGACAAGTCATAAACCAACATCACTAGCAAGGAAGTACCTATATGAAAAGCATTTTATTCGACGCCAATTCAAGAGTTCGAAACTATTTTACCTGAGTAATGACAGAGATATATGCAATCCAGATTTCCACATCTCGATCGTATGTCACGTTTGACGTTCTTTGCTGGTGCATAGACAATTCTTCCATAATTGCGAACGTACCCCTGGACACTCGGGCAAGAGTATCTATAGTAACCTGAAGTCGTTGACTGAATAAGTGTAAATGTAGGCATGGCTTTGTATCGATCTGTGAACCTCATGCGTCTTGGTTTTCCAAGGAAATTCCCGCAGCAGATATGGAGAGTAGTATTCCACGGAGCGCTTTTCAGTTTAAACTGCAATAGAAAGACAATTTTTAGGATTAAGAACAATTAGAGATCTCCAGTGGACGATTTTCCTTGAGAAATTATCCGGGAGAGAACTTTACAGGGAAAGGAATGTTTATTGAAGGGTTAGCCGATATTTTACTTTTGAGCTGTCTCAACGAGACTGTCAAAACTGTAATAAATTGATCTGTTGATTTGTTGATTGATTTCTTGAGAACATACCCAAGCAATACAGATTTAGGGCCTCATATTTTATTTGTTTTGGATGCCCGGTAATGAACGTTTCAGGCCATGACCATTTACTTTACTTCAATCAAACTTGATTAAAGTTCAGTTCTCAAGCTTAAAGAACGACTACTCACTCTGTTAGCATTCTAATGAATGTCCATTTCCTCAAAATAAGTAAAAAAGACGATTATTGAGAAATTTTATTCCACGATGCGTCAGAAGTGTCAGAAGATTCTGAATCTTTAGCTTAAAAAATCTTTCATTGGCATCTTTTTTTGTTGAGCGAAAACTTCATTGTGGCGACTACTCAGAGGACAATAATTTCCCATGCAAGGTGAATAATGAGTTCTGTGCTTTAAGTATGGGAAGTCGGTCATGGCATTTAGAATGATTTTCATCGAAGTTCCTTGTCTATAGAGCAAAATGGCGGCTGCTGAAAGCGATGCTATCAGCATGCTCAGGAACGATAGATTCCCAAACTAAGTTATTCAATAACAAAGCCCACTAATATTGAATGGACTTTGTATTATAAAGCACGGACAATTCGTTTATGACATCCAAAATGTACACATATACCGACAACTTTCACATATACGTACATGTACAGCGAAACATTCGAGATCGTAGCGATTGAAAAGGAAAAATTACATCGTCGGTGAACCGGCAAAAGGCCGTATATGCAAAATATCCATTTTTCAGGAGAAAGTTATTTCTATTTTTTTTATTTGCACAATATTGAAAAACTGAAATTGCCACAGAGTTAGTTTACTGCAGATTGTCACACTCGGTTCTGGAGCCCATCTTAACATAGAGCCTTTTGCATTTCTAACTTTAAATAACTTTGCTGATCGAAATTTTGATGATATCCTCCTAGGACTTGATGTAGAATACAATTTAGAACATTTCTGCGTCAAAAAGTCATTTTTGAAAATTTTGCCCGGAAGGCCTTTTGCCGATTCACCAACGACATGCTGATAAAAAGTGGATGAATTTTGAAATCAAATGTACGGTCATCCAACTTCATTCAATACAATAACCAATATTCAATCAGTGAACACACACAATTTTCTGACTTGAACAAAGATGTTGGGATCAATAGGTAGGACACTATGACAGCTTCTTTAATAAATAGCAGATAAATGAAGCTAAAGTGCTTGTGCCACATTTCTATTGTTCTGATCGTGTTGTTAACACGCTTTGTACGATTTGCAGCATTTGTTTAGTCATTACTAAGACTAAGGGATATTACAAAGCTTAGAAATTTAACTAACATTTATCAGATGGCTGTTTGGCCTCATATCATCTTCATCATCGATTGCTTTCTTAGCTCATGTCTCACTTCATCAGCCTGTATACAGAACGTATTAATCTACATGCATATGCACTGTAAATGAAGCTGTTCTGATAATGTCTCCCGCATCGCCGTTCACAATCATGCTGCGGTCATGCACATTTTATGTTTCATTCTGTACATCATTAAATAATTGGGCATTGAGAAAGACATCGAAACCCGGGTCTCCTAGAAATGCCAGAGCTTTTCGTTGCTGATCACAATGCGAGAGGCAAAGCTCACAAGGGTGGCCGAATTTGAAAATGCTTTCAAATTGTTCGACCGTTAGAAGGTGTTGGACGCCGAAGCCCCGTCATTTTTTTACTAATAATCATAACTTAATTTGTGATAGACCAATAGACGTTTATCGAGAGAATCCGGATGCTTTGTTCTGCCTTGAGCACTTAGAAAAAATGGCTAACCTCTCTCGACGCTTGGCCAACTGCGGAAATTGAAAAATCGAAAGAAACCATAGATTTGAAACTGTGCACTCTCTTTGGCTATGGCTCATCACCCCTGTAAAATTTTTCCAAAATCTCTCGGATAGTTTTTGAGACTATTACTTTTTTGGAATAACTATCGGGAAACCACATCCTGTGAAAGTTAGCGGCAAAATACCGAAGGAATCATTCCAGACTAGATCTGGCATAACACAAGGTTCTGGAAGGGTGTCCCACTCATTTGGAACGTGTTTTTGAATGATTTGCTTCATATGCTATAAGGATATGATGCCGCCGTCATTGCATATGCAGATGATATAACAATTTGGGTCAAAGGAGAAATGATGCCCATGCGTTCAAGAAAATTACATTACCTGTCATTTTTTAATGGTTTCGAGTAAACGGATTCAAGACAAGCCCGGATAAATTCCAATGTCTTGGATTGGTTTCTACGGGTGATAATTCAAGATTTAAGGCTGATGCGTGCGAATTTCCAAATTTAACATGCATCAAGCTGTTGGGTATGTTCATCGACAGAAAATTCAAATTCGAAAATCAAGTGAAGGATATTACAAAACTTATTGCGTGGAAGCTAACTGGAATCAAACGTCTAAAACAATCTGTGAGCTGAAAAGTGAGATGGCGATCAATACAGACATACATATTACCTCATTTCCATCAATCTTCAATATTTTGTTTCTTCATTTCAAACAAATGTAAATGTAAATTGCAGTCAGTGTGCAACCAATGCTTGCGTGCATGTGCAAAGTTAAAGGATTTAGAACCACATATTGAACTTTCTTTTAATGACTACGAATTGAAGACATAATGGCATGTCAAGAGATTCCGAATAATGCAAACCATTTGTAACACATGGACTGCTCAAGAACAAACTGTGAATTTAAGACAATTCATCAGTATTTTCCAGTTTCATCCTGGCTTTGCCCCTGTCACGTCATGATCTACTTCAACTAAGCAAGAATCCGAGACGCAATGTCCGCATACAACCATGAGCGCAAACAGTGAAATACGGACAACGATCAATGAGGTTGGATGGCGCAAGTTTTAGGAACAAAAGGCCCTCTCAAATAGAGGCATGAAATCTACCTAAAAAATGTGATCAACCACATAAAACCATATCTATGAAAACAAAGTGGTGTTGTGTACTAGCCTAATTGACTTAACTTCTTAACTTTCGTTCTTTTATAATCCCAATATACTGCGTTGTAAATGTATCATTGTAACAGGTGAGTCACATGCACATCACGTGTAATGAATATATGCACGTAATAAATGAATGAAATGATGAAATTGATATATCTTGCTTCGCATCAGGTAGAAGTACTAAGTCTATAGCCATTCAGATCATCTATCATATTCATTTACCTCTGCTGATGAAATTAAACAAATTCAGATTTGGCAATCCTCCCAATATCGGCAAGCACAGGCATTTTGACCGATTTAATCCACATTTAACCACATTCTCGCATACATCACCGATCAGAGATCAGAAACATGATAATAGCACATTCTCATCATAGGAAATGACTTGAAGACATGTCAAAGATAGTGGCTCTGGACTAAGTGCTTTTCACTTAATAAGAGAAAATATAGGAAATCTCATTTTAACCAAAAACTTTAATCTGTGTCAATTGGATTAACATGTGTTCTTTAACATGTTCTTTGATCTTAACTGACAAGAAGGGAAGCTAACTAGAACTCGGCAGACGCGCAGATTCAGCATAGGGTGTACATCAGTCTGTGAAAGTTTTGGCCTCGTTCCCTGCAGAAACCCGCTCGGGCCACCGCGCTAAAAGTAGAAATTGAGGTAGACTTACTTCATTTCTCCATACTGTAAAGAAAGAGTTGAAATCAAAAACATTATAAATGGGAGCTGAAATAAGAACTATCGTACTTAAACTTTTTCCTTTTGGACAGCTGTGATGAAGGGGAGGCCATTTCAATACACAGAATCGTCCATACGGTAATGTCGTGGAATCATTGACAGCACAAACGCTTATGTTCATGCCCGTATATTTGTAAGTTCCAAACTTTGGAAAGTCATCAATAAAGCGATCAATATCCAACTGATGTCTTTCTCCTTGTGGACAACTTTCATTATTGAATAACAGGTACCCAAATTTTGCTTTCTCTGAAAATAAGAGAGGTCTGTGCAGGTGAATGAAATGTATACTCTTTCCAATTCTATTAATGGAAAAATCAAAAAATACTTTAATTCATCACTTACATGTACATGTATTAAGAAAACTCTACAGGGTAAAGATGAAGAGAACAAAATATTAGGTAGTGGACGCCTGAGGTTCTATCAATTTGCACATTCCCTGACATCAAAAATCCCCAACTTGAAAATGAAAGTTTATAGATGTATTCTGCGTGTGTCCATAGAGCGATGATGTACGGGAGTGAAACGTGGGTCGTGCAGATCAAGTTGTATTTGCTAAAAGAAAGTGCGATGTGTGGTTGGATGGACACCGGAGTGTAGACCAAAGGAAGAAGGTAAACATAGAATGCATTTCCGATGTTCTGCGAAGAAGAAGAAAGTTGCTGTAGTATAGCCACGGTATGAAAAGGCGAAGATGACTCGACGAAAAGAGTTCTTATCAACTTGTTGATGGAAGACCGAGAGGCTGCTGCATTATGACCAAAGGAAACATGGTGAGAGGTCGTGTACGATGATCTTCGAGCTCTGTACCTAAATCAAGTACTGATCTTCCGCTCAACGTGGAAGAGGGCGGAAAATGGTTGCCAATCCCGGTCTTCAACAATCTGAAAACCAGCACCTCCTAAAGCGAGAGTGCTGAAGGAGGCTCTAGCATACTAGAATTTGCTCAATATTGCATACTGCGTTGTATGTATGGTGCAATACAATACTGACTAACTTAGTCGTGTAGCATGTTGAAATTCGCAACAGTGCAAATGTTATGTAGTTATCGTTGCTGATTTAGTGTTTGTGATGTGCTGGCGGTCAGATTATTTAAGGACAGTGTAAAAATCATTGGCAATTGGACAATTTGTTGATAGTTTAGGTTTACTGTGTATAAATTGGCAATTGTTGGTGTCGAAACTGAACACTAGTCACAAGAGGTGAAATGTAGAACTGATATTTTGACAACAATTAATTAGCAAACTAATTCCGATTGGATAATCGTGTCACAGTCAACTTACTCGATTTGATAACTGGCGGAAGTAGTTTGCTTCGTGGTGAAACAGAACAGACAGTAAATGTCTTCGGGTAGTAACTAATGAATCGAAATTTGAGCAAGCGTATCGGCTGGTATCGATAAGTTGAAATTGTGAAGTTTGATAGCGACTCCTTGTTCCCATTTAAGTCAGCTTCACAGCTTTGATGACGATTCTCGTGAATGATATTGAAGAATTTTAGACCGAATGCCCTGTGATCTGTAGGTGCGTTGTCTGATCGGCAACACAGTGTTATTGCCTCACCCCACTTAAGTTGGTAATTCAATGGCATCGACTCTCCGAAATGATACTTCGGTCCAGAAGAAGTGATATATTTTCGTGCCAAATATCCTGCAACAGAGGCACAGTGATTAGATGATAAGTAAACGATCACGGAATAATGGAGATTTTTAGATCAGGCTATACAGTAGGGATATATAGGTAGAGTGTCGACTCAAACAAGTATCGGTATACAGTGAAAATTTTTATATCAAAATATTCAGTTTTTTGCGGAGATTACGTTCCACCGGTCGAACTTCCAGACCAAAATCTATCTTCACAATGTGAAAAACATTTATACAATCAGCACATCTCTTAACATCACTAATTATTTATATAAAGCTTCACCTGGTGACAGCTCGGTGTCCACCTAGTATTTTCAAACATTGAAGGCGCTGGATGCCGAAGTACTGTCTGGTTTGCACAGACTTGATTTAATAGAAATTCGACTAGAAAACAAAGGGGAGCTACTCTTTCCTTGCTTTATCAAAATGAATATGATCTCCTTTCGGTCAAATACATTGTAGGATAGATAGTGGTGAGGTTTACTCGTTTCAAACATTTATATTCCTGGTTTCAAGAATAATCTAAAGCTACACCAACGCTTACCAGAAGGACATTTTTTATGCAGATTACTTGTGGAAAAGAAAGGGATCAAACAAAATTTTCCAGATATCTTCCATTCAGACTCAGGTCTTCCACAAAAATACATTTCTTGTGTCAAATAAGTGATATGCATCGCGGGCTTCTTGAAGCTGTATTGAAACCAAGGATAAGGAGCATTCCGTGCAACAAGTGCGAACGACAGCAACACGCGCAAGGATAGTGACGCATTTATCAGTTGGTACGGTGATTTGCATTCGTCTAGCTTGTCTCGTTGAAGAGGAAATGCCAGAATTATAGAATCTGTTCCCGTAGATGCTGAAACGGAGATGAGATGCAAGATCATTAAACAATGGTTTTGTTTTAGTATGTCTCGGCCATGTCATGCATCTCGACACATCAGAACGTTCATATTGGGGAGTCGATATTCATGCAGTTGCTTCATAGCTGATTCTTATTCAAACCATCTGAATCACGAACACATTCCTTAACTTTCCTAACCTTTGCCTTTTGTTCACCCAGGCTATTGTAAAAGGAAACTTCAATTGATATTTCCCTTCCTGTTTATTTTTTCTGATAAATGTTTCATTTGATTAATAAAAATGACAATAACGTCATAAGGACTATTTCAGCATGTTGCCAATATAATCATAAGTTGAATCACCATAATAATTTTACCCATTCATGCATGGAATAATGACAAACGTACCGTTTGTTGATCCAAATGCGAAGTTAGCCATCATCACTTTTGCATTTTATAACATATTTTATGACATCAGAAAACCCTAGATAGGCTCACTGCTAACAGGATTATAATATATACATGTAGATATAGCTACACTTACTGTGGGCTGCAGTTTATTTCATCTTAACCTTTTCATTCATAATGTGCCCACTTGGCAACATTTCGACCCGAATATTTGGGACAACATTACGCATATATTGATACAACATTACATTAACTCTCTCCTTATTGAACCACACAATAATCCTAAAATCTAAAAACCCTTGAGACGTCCTTTACGTTTTTTAGGCGTAATCGGAATTACTAAATCCGCAGCAATCAAGTGTTGCTCATCAGTTGATCAGCAGGATCAGCCCTACAATCCCGCAAATTCTGCATTTTTTCCGCTGATCCCTGCATTGCATTTCTCGCTACTACAGAAGTTGCATCAAAGACGGACTTGCTTGCTTTCTGATTGATCTGTTCAAAAAGCCTCGGTAAGTAAGCAAACTGCGTTTCCATCATGCAATCTTTGGCTTTTTCCACAAAACCAAATTCGCGATATTGGCTCAATTTTTGCTGAACATTTGCTGAACAAATGCATACAATTATTTCACTCAATTACAACAGGTCTAGAAAAACACGCAGACTATTTCCAGCTTTTCCAGTGAGCAAGTATTTATTCCAATTCTTCCTACAGTATTGACATTTATCTCTGACAGATTCTAAGCGATTCCTTAATTTATTAGTGAATTTAAGATTTCATTTCTGCAACTATGAAATGGCGTACTGTTTGAAGCCCACTGACATCCAATCGTACTTTCCACATACAGTTACCTCTTGAAAGATGTGGTATTTACAGTATGCTGTATGCAATTTTGACCATGAAACTTATGTCTCTACACAACAAATGAAAAAACTGACAAATCATGTAACAAAATTAAAAAGGGCAAAATTGAGCAAAGGAGGTAAAAAAGAAGCTTCAATGCAAAAATTATAACAATCAGAAGCTCGTAGAATACTACGTCATTCGGTGAATTCAGAAAGATTCATCAATTGACAGTAAATAAAAAATCGGCTTGTCGTTGCTAAGACGTGCATTATGGATGCATTCATGCGTATTTAAACAAATGTCATGTCTGCGCTCATGAACCGGTAATCATGGGACAAAGCCACACATGTTTAGAATTGATGATATAGAAAATCATTGTTGACTCGAACATCGAACATGTTTTCATACTCACTGGGTCTGGGAGGTGCTGGTGTCACTACATTCGTCTTGTTGACATAAACTAAAAAAACAAACATTTCAATCAAATTTACATTTTGTACCTCATTGAAGAGTGAGATCAGCAAGCGAGAAAAATTAATGAACAGTTGAGATATGTGGACCGAAGGCTGCTCTGTGTGAGACTGATTAACGTTTTAACGTCATTGTGAAGCTAGGCACGCTTAGAACCTGTGCGCCGGGCCAAAGTTAGTGGGGGAGTAACTTTAGATTGCTACACCGGTTCTGGAATCGGTATTTTATCAATATAATGGGGCTTGTGTGCTTTATGTATCACCTATTGTAATCGATATTACTGTCACAGAATAACTAACTTGATGTACTATCGAACTGTACTATCGCCTGAGGCTTAGTCACACTTCGTGCTTCCTCAAGTGCTTTCGAGTAAACGTTTTGCAGCAAATATTAAGCCATCATTAAGGCAGTCGTAGACGTCCACAGAGCAAGCGAAGCAAAGTGACTAAAAACTTATGGACACGCGCTTGCTGGGGACGTTCGTATTTGTTTTGCGTATGTGGACATGCTAGCTCACTTTTGATGAGAGATGGTCCAGTGTAGTTAGTGTATTAAGAAAGTAAGTCTTGCTAGATGGCTTTTTGTGATATGAAGACCATGGTCAGATACTGCCCATAGAATCCAACAAAACTGCCACGTGATCCGATGAGATCACATCACGGCAGATTGGGCAACATGAAATGATCTCGGTCAGCGGAATATTCTCAGAGGGTGTGAAAGAGCTCAGGTATCTGGGGGCTAGAGTCGCAGTAAAAATGTCATTGTATTTAATAAAGTCATAAATACAGAGTTAAAGAGAAACTACAGAAAAGCGACCTAAAATCTAAAGACCATGGTTTGGATGTCACGAACTATCTACTGACGACGAGTCTTTGACAAGAGGACGGAAAAAACAGCAGATTTCCTCAAAAATGACGAAATGAGGCTTCATAGTGTTAACTTACCAGAAGAGAAAGTTGGATCCCTTTTCAGAGGCTGCAAATGAAAGAACCAATGAAATATTATTAGAAAGCAATGGCTAGAGCGGATTATAAATTCATGGATATTAAATAAGCACTGCTTATCCATACTTGCCACGCGTCCATTAGAAGCTCGCAAATCCATACACAGTAAGCATGCGAGCCATATCCCCCCGAATTGCTGATGTGTTTCATAACTCGGTGTGTATGCATTCAAGATTTGCTAAAGACTTGTACATGCGACATGTGGACAGCATTGTCATACACGCCAATGCCATTGTCAGACTTTGGCAGCTGCATCCGTAGATACAGACTCTCAGTGCTCTCAGTCTCTATGAAGAACACATGGAACTGGACTTACCTCGTCAACAATATGAAGGATTCCCTCCGTTACGTAGATGTTTGGATATAACACTTTTGATCCTTCAATAAACGTATCGTTCCCCTGGAAATGAATACAACTTTCACAAGTCATTGTTCAATAAAAAATCTACAACTTTTTGTTGTCTACTAGGATTTTGTCGGATTCAGCAACAACTGTGCATAGCACAAAATATGCATGCAATACTGCTTTATAGACTATCATAGTATTCGGATTTGTTGAATGATGTAGTAAAGTGAAAAACAAGTCGTTGATTTGTAAAAGCGCATGTGACTTGATTTGTAATGGAATATGACTGTTGCTTCTTATGAGGTTGTTTTGGACAATAACGCTAGTAAACATAATTACTTTTAAGCTTTGCGCGCGCCAATTAATATTCTTGATGCACATAGAGCTGCAATATGCAGCATGCATTCATTTGTCGACCAGAGTGAAGTTGTGATATGAGAAAATGGGCATCAAACGTTATAGAAACAATTTTTTGATCCTTTCAACACTTGCAGTGAAAACAAATCCCACTGTGGTTTTTTGTCATTTCAACGGTGATTTTACAGTAAAAAGACGAATTTCCAAAGGAACGTGTGATTTAGACAATGGGAACAATGGAGGGAAATTTATGTAACATTTCATCATTCTCACAATCTTTGAATGAACAGATGTTTCCTCACTTATTCCAATGGAACGCAGATTGCAGTTTTTGGCTAGACTGAAACTTTTGTATTTTATGTCATCAGCTAAAAAGCACAAAATCTATAGCTGCAATGTTTGTCATGATATGTCTGCAGGTCATTTCCTATGATTTGCATATACTATCAGCATGCGTTTGATTGGCGATGCATGCGAGAACGTGGTTAAATTGGTCAAAATGTCTGTACTTTGCCGACATTGAGAGGCTTGCCAAATCTGAATGTGCTTAACTCCACAGATAAATGTTCATGAACATGATAGAAAATAACCTGAAGACAATGCATGTCAAAAAGATGACTCTGGGCTTAGTACTTTTCGCTTAATCAAAGAAAACTGCAAATTGCGTTCCATTGGGTTGGCATGTATTGTTCTTTCACCCTGTCTTACAAGAAGAGGAACTGGCTAGAACTCGGCAGACGCACGGATTCGTTGTTGGTATAGGGTGCTCATCATTCAGTGAAAGTCTCATTTTCGACCTCTTTCCCCCTGCAGAAACTTGTTCTGGCTGCCGGACCATCATCTTCAATAAGCTGTTGCTGCAACTGCAGCATCCCCAAGTCATCAAATCATTTTTACTTTTTCAAACCAATTTTTTTCTAACTGACGTCATCAAACTAATTTGCTTTGCTAGTTGGTAACTAGTCTTTCCAAGCGTTTGATCATTTTGAATCGAAAGTTGTAGTCTGAATAAGCATCATCAAATTTTTAAATTTGGGAGCTATCGGGTCAAGATTTATCATTGCTGGCTAAAATGAAGATTTATTTTGTAAGTCTAAAGCGTTTCGCCTTGAGAGCCGCTAAAATCCATAACATGCCTGTTCAATAAAACCGTTGTAAAGTAGTACACCGAACTACCTGTCACAAGTATTTAGGACAGAGAGTAAGGACGCGAAAGTATCTTAAGTGTTGGTCTTCCTATAAAAGAAAGTCAAGCCCTCGCTTACCACTGTTTTAACTTTGAATTTATTCACATCGGCGGTTGGATAGAAGAAGTCAGTTGTTTTATAGTCAAAGCCTTTCTGCGGTACAAAAATAAGTCCCGTAAACACACTCCGATCAAAGTTTTCAACAAATCTGAAATACAATAAGCAAAATGGACCATTTCATATGAACATAAAGTCACATTTATCTCAGTGACAATCAACTGCTTAAACATTGAGACCACCTAAATAATGGCAGTATTCAATTAATATCTGCTGTAGAATGAGAAACTGTATATACTTTTATCAATATTGATGGCACAAATTAGTAAACATTGCATAGTGGCGCAGTTCCCTTGTTGTAGAAAATTCACTCTGCGACTTTGATTATATCTGCAGATGTAGTCAAAAGTTTTCAAGCATCACCTTTGAAAATTGAAGTTTTAAATATGGTTCAATAATAAGTGTTGGTGGAGGTCGCTCCAGCATGTCAAAATAATGGATGCATGCAATATCGGAGATGCATGCGATGTAATGTACACAAACACATGTAATCACAAAATTTGAGAGAAGTAATGTGAATGCAAAGTCCAAACCTATTTGATTATTCTCAAGAATGGGACGTTTTCTTCTAGCTCTATCTAACAATTTTCAGAAAGCCTGATGTCTGATGATTGGTCATGACGTGGAGCCAGACATCGAATTGGCAATTATCTCGGAAAAAAAGAGCGCAAAAACACACTTTGGTGGGCTCGAAAAGTTTATTATAGTCGCACAAGCTTTTGGTCCACTACCTTCCTCGGGTGCTTGAAAAGAATGAGTGGCCATGCATTTACAGTGCTAAAAGGAGTGTTAAATGTCTCATCATATCATCATATCTTCATTCTCTAGTTTTATTGTTTGTAATCACCTTGTGTCAAAGCTGTCTATACATGTGTGCATAGAGATATCATTGGTTGACAACTATAGATTTCATGTCACTCCTTTTAGTACTGTAAATGCATGGCCAGTCATTCTTTTCAAGCACCCGAGGAAGGTGGTGGACCGAAAGCTCGTGCGACTATAATAAATTTTTCGAGCCCACCAACGTGTGTTTTTTTGCGCTCTTTTTTTCCTATTATCTGGCTCGATGGCTCCCCCACTCATCGGCAATTATCTCTATAGACTGAATGCTCCATTCTTAATCATGTTGAAATGTGGTGCTTCGGTTGATTTTCATGGATAGTTTTTACTCTCTCCTTGATTATTCGTATTGATTATTCGCATCTCTTATTGATTATTCGTATTGACAAGTAGATAATATTTTACCTGCCTGACCTTTTGGTGAAAGCCAGAATTCGATTTTGTCCATATCCTCATTTTCTAAATAATTTTTAATGAAAATGCAATAAACTATTTGCGATGCCTTTACAAAAGCCAAAAGCGCTAGTTGTTGTCTGTGAGATGCCTGAACTTTAAACTGTCCTAGCTTCTAGTGCAGGCCTCCTCCTAGTGAGACACAATCTCTACCACAAGGACGATGTGCAGACAATTTTTGCCAGGCATATTGTTAGCACATCTGCATATAGTACATCCTTTGACTGAACTCATGAAAGCATTCTTCTAACAACTACTGATAAATATCTATCTGTCAGAGTACGAAATCAGTCATTGTGGCAAATGATACACATTTTATGTTCGAATAACATGCGCAGATGAAGTTACAAATATCTGCGATGACACGATAATAGAAACAAAATATCATTCTGTTGCTCAATGTTCCATATGTGGCAAGTAACTTTTAGGTTTCATACAATTCGTGTCAATTTTGGTGACATCGCAGATTAGATTTCGGATGCATTGATAAGATTATTGGCTTGATGATCGACCGAAATCATAAAATGTCATTATTTTGATTTTATTTTGTGTTGATCCCTATTAGCCTCAGGGGGCATTGTGCCCCCCTCGGTTTTTGCTATCTCATGCCGGAACGAATAATTGTTTGAAGGTCATATTCATTGACTTTTCCTAACTTTGTGTTGGCTTTTTCGGAGAGGTAGCTGTTTTTTGTAGACCCAATAATTTAGTCACAGGGGACACATGAAAAATTTACGACCACATATTTTTTGACATTTCGGATTTTCACCTCTATTGAATGAATGAATGAATGAATGACGAATTTTATTATAAAAGGCATGTGTTTTCACAAAACTTGAAGGCCTTTGCAGAATAATGGCAAGTAAAATATGATCGTAAAAATGGTAAAAAGCGTAGCAGTCAGTCACGTGAGGAAAGAGTCTTAAGCAGCGACTTTGAAGAGACTTTGAAGAGTTCGTAGAAGTGGATCTAAGATATCAGCGATGTGCAAGTGAGCTGACAGGAATAAAGCAACATCATGTGTGCATCTGAATGCTAAAGTGACGAGACGAAAATTGATTGAGGATCTTATTGACAGCCATCTCAAGTTTTTCAATGCCGGTGTGATATGAGCGTGTCGAGGAAGAACGAAAACCAGGCGAGCTGAGGCATTTTTCACCGCTTGAAAGCGAAAAAGGCAATTCTGTAGCCCGGCAGACCACAAAGAACGAAAATGAAGTACTCAAGCCTTGGGAAGGCGAGAGAAGTCACAAGATGAATTGTCAGAGAGCGCTTTATAGAGCGACGAATGGATTGAATTTATCGAAGAATTTCGAAGCACGATGATGTAGTTGTGGAAATTTTGGGATGCGACTGAGAAAGTGAAATCAATGATGACACCAAGACAGCCAATGTACGAAATTCGGCGGACTAAGTAGTCGACGATGAGGATTGGTTCTTGGTGAAGCTCGTCGAGGCGCTGTCTTGTGCACCTCCACATCAACTTCGTCTTTTGCGAGTTGAGGCGAAGCGTATTTGATTTTGAGACACGAGTCGATCTCGTTTACACAGCGCGATATTTGCGTTGTAAGGTTGGATATATCAGTCGGACAACACGATCCGTAGACCTGAATATCATCCGCGAAAGCGTGAACCGTCATACTAGAACCTTGAACAAAGTGAATGATATGCATAGTGTACAATATAAAAATAATGGGCTCTAGTACTGGCTCTTGTGGGACGCCACTGCTTACAGGCAGAGTAGATGAGATGGTATTACGATACTTTTAAAATTGATGACGTCTTCTCAAAAATGACTCAAACAACGCAAGTTTCACTGACTATCATTTATATCTATATTTTCACCTCTATTGATAAAAATTTTGAGTTTTAAATTGATTGGTAACTTCTGTAATTTACCCGTTCTGGAAATGTGGCCGAGTGATTATATTTATTGATACACAGATACTTTTTACCTCGTTGTGATGACTAACATTACATATGTGCTATACATACTACTTATAAATACATATTCATAATTCAATAACTGAGCAAATTACACAAACTCCTCTATTATTCACCGATGTTACTCTGAAAAATTTAATGATATAATTGTTGATGCATAGAGCTATAAATCTTACATTACATGCCTTACTACAGATACAATCACGAAATTT
Source organism: Prostheceraeus crozeri (assembly GCA_907163375.1). Classification (NCBI taxonomy): domain Eukaryota; kingdom Metazoa; phylum Platyhelminthes; order Polycladida; family Euryleptidae; genus Prostheceraeus; species Prostheceraeus crozeri. The sequence goes on along the minus strand of CAJQUW010013312.1, from coordinate 17,786 downwards.
TAAAAAAATGATTGTTTGAATTTTAGAATGCTATCTATAGTAACAAGATCAACTTGAAATGAAAACATGATACCACCATCAGATGGAGCATAATCAAAATAGACACATTGTGCTGTGTTGTGCCATACAAGTTAATGGTTTATGACATCTTGGGGTGGGAATAATGCTCCCCCCTAATACTTCACCGACAAGAAATAGCCTAAGGCAAATAGGGTTAGTTTCAAACCTCGATGCAACGAGATTCGTTCTGACAGCTCTGAATGTTGAAATATCTTGAAAGACTATTTCCGGTCATTCGCAAAACTGCTGGTGATACGCAATAAATATGTCAGAATATCCAATCGTCACACTTTTGCCTCGAAAATAAAGCCGCATCATCAAGGGTTTTCTGGCTTGAAGTTTTTCCGCCTTTTCAAACATTTAACCAGCAAACATGAAGGTCAATTTTGCGGTCTCTCTTGACAAGGACCTTTATTTTTCTATGCTTTCTGCAAACACCTTCTAGGAAAACATTCCTCGAAACGAATCAATTTTCTGCGGGCCTTCTTATATCTTGAAGCTCTCGGTAGATGTATCTAGTTCATAATCATCTCTTCACACCAACCGTTCATGAGTCCTTGAAATCGTCTGCTTCACTTTCTACACACCAAAAAGCGAAAGATGCAGAATTCAATTTTGATGCAGCCGAATCGTGCTACCGGACCAGTGGGACAGGGATCGGCGCTTCCCATTGTAAGATTGCCGGAAATACAATACTCCACTACCCGGGATACTTACCCGGACGCTGGGTACACTATCGTTACAGGATTGTTGCCCCTTCGATGTTTCATAACAGCCATCTGCAAGAGAATTAGATGACTACTAATGCTTTTTCGAGTTCATGGTTTCACTGGATACTTTGTAAATAACAGAGAAAAGACTAGCCACACTGAGAGCGGCATGACCGTGTTCTCACATTCATCTTAGTAGAGATGTAATGATGTTGAATCGAAGATTTGTAGCGCTCAATTTTCGGCTCATGAGCCCATGAAAGAAGGCAAATGAATCCATCTCCCGGTAGATTTCCCGAACACTTGCAGTGGGAGTTATAATCCGGTGCTGTTTCCACACATGTCGCCTGGAAAAATAAGTATTGACGTCAATTATAATAACGACAATCTGATTTCTGACTGGAAATTGCTAGCAATGCAGCTCTGGGACAAAGTGGGAAAACATTCTCAGACGTGACCAATTCAAACACGAATAATTAAAAGTGTGTTTCATCCAGAAATAGGCTCTTCAGAGCAGCTCGGAAAAAGATCAGCCTAAACGTATATAACATTCGTTTGACTCGATGACATGACGCCTGTACCCACGCTAATCAGTGACGGCATCGCCTATACCTACCCTAATCAGTGACGTCATTGCCCGTGCAGCGATAGTGTTATATGCACGTGCATCAAATATCTTTGTTACTTCTATTTGCCTATCATAACACTGATATCTATTATCAGACATTCAAATCTGTAATTATCTAATGATTGTCATAAATGAACTTCTGAAGACACAGGAAGGATTCAGCAGTGAAAGTTAGATGTCTTGTCTGCCTCGGTGAACGATCATTTTCACTTGCGAGTGCATATGTTAATGGATTGATTGTCAACAAAGACAAATGTGTTCTTGGAGCATCTGAATTAGATTATCTTGGTCATCACGTTGCTAGGCAAGGCATTAAACTGTTGTCAGAACGAATTGACTGCGTTCAAGATTTTCTTAATCTAACTACCCGTGCCCAGCTGCAACGTTTTCTTGAGATGATTAATTATTACCGTCGTTTCATACCTCAGATTTATATTAAACTTGACCCTTTACATAAAGCATCTAGCGGTCGTGGTTCCGATATTTCATTGAATATTTAATCGTTTGAAGAAGCAAAAAAGCTCTAACTGCGGCTACGCTGCTGCACCATCCAGGACCAGATGCTCAAACAAGCATAACGGTGGACGCGTCGGCAACAGCAATCGGAGCACAGCTGCTGGAACAAAAGCTGAACAATAAATACATGTACAGTAGGTTCCCACTGCTTTTTACTCGAGAAAGCCAAGTCCAACCGAAGCGAAGTACAATGTATTCGACGGGGAGCTTCTAGCTGCCTATGCAGCTGTGAAACATTATCGACATTTCATAGAAGGCAGAAAATTTACTTTGCTTACAGATCACAAGCCATTTTGCACTCGCACGTGAAAATCATCGTTCACCGAGACAGACAAGAAATCTAAGTTTCATTGCTGAATTCGCAACGGACATCAAACATAGTAAAGGAAAACAGAATGTGGTTGCTGATGCACTTTCTCGCATAAATGCGCTTCACGACCTATAATTGATTATCAACAGCTCAACGAAGACCAAGCCAATTCAGAAGAGATTGAAGCCTGTAATACGGTACATCGATCACTAGCATGAATATCAAACTCCTACATTTCTAAAGAGTTTGCATGTGACACGTCAACTGGACATCCACGTCATATTGTTCCCAAAGAATGGACCAGTTCATTATTTGATGCAATACATAGTCTATCGCACACTGCAGTGAGATCTACTCACAAAGCCATTTCATCTCGCTTTGTTTGGCATGGCATGAATAGTTGGACTCAAGCTAAAATTAGATCATTTTATTTAATGATTCACTTCTATTTTTATATCCACTATGATATCTGTGGTATCATGTAGATCTAACATTCTATGGTTTACAATAAGAAATATCATTGACTAAATTGCTGGTTTAAAACGAAAGATGTACGTGTAGGTACATAGACTTCGAAATTACTGTTTAGCTTGCAGTTGCTTCGCTATTATTGTCGGAAATGGCAAGCAATTCGCATAATGATTTAAGACTAGAAATTGTGACTTTAGCTGAAAACACTGCCAAAACCCAACGTGAAATTGCCAATGACCTACAGGTCAGTCAATCCATGGTGGCCAAGGTCATAAAGGACTTTAAAGAAAGAGGAACTCATCGTACAAATTGCGCGAAATGCGGTGGGCACAATAAACATTTCAGTGATAGAGGCCCACGCCACATTAAATCCATTTCTCAGCGAAATCCGAGGGCCGATGCTGCTGAAATTCAAAGGACTTTAGGCCCCTCTGGTGATTGCAGTGTAAGAACTATGCAGAGAGCTTTGGTAGAGATGAACTGCAAGGCAGTCAAGCCGTACAGGCGCCCTTTTTTGTCCGAGGATCATGCAGTCAAGCGTTTGGAATGGGCAAGGGCTCATCGTCACTGGACATTGGAGACATGGAGAAATATTATCTCTCAGATGAAACAATAATACGCATCCAAGACAATTGTCCTCTCTACGTCAGGGTGATCGATGGATTTCCTTTGACACCATCTCATTACAATCTTTCTCGCAAGCACCCAACACAAGTTCAATTTTGGGCTTAATTCTCTTATCATGGAACTGGGCGAGCGTCTGTTGTTGAAGGCAACATGAATTCGGCTACTTATATTGACCAAATCTTGAGTTTGTAGACTCCTTCATCAACTGCAAGAGTGGTATTCGAATGGCAATGGCATATTTATGCAGGACAATGCACCGTGTCATAAAAGCAGAACTGTTATGCAGCATTTGGCTCATCAGCAAATCCAATTTCTCCCATGGCCAGCATGTTCACCTGACCTTAATCCCATCGAAAACATGTGGAGCATCGTCAAGCGGAGGATTAAGTTCATGCAGCCAACCACAAAGAACGATATTATCTCGGCATTCATTCAGGTGAGGAATAGAGATACTGAAATCCAGCAAATGTGCCAGAAAATGGTGGATTCCATGCCTGATAGAATTGAAGCGGTCATTTCTACAAAAGGGTGGCAGACGCGTTATTAGAAACGTAAACTATTTCCAATTTGTTCTGAAAAATGTGAATGATGTTGATTATGTTGCATGTAATTGTGCTAATCGTGTTATATTGATGTAGGCCTAAATGTTTTTGCAAAATATATCAATATTCAAAGAATTTAGTGTTTGAGTCCAACTTGCTGGCGTCGACTGTACATCAACACGTTCAATTACCTCTCAAACAACGAGCTTCTCCTTCCGAACGCTTCCTTAGCCTGCACATCGACATTGTTGGCCCTTTGCCATGTGATGAAGGAATGCAATTTATCGTAACTATCATAAACAGATGTACAAGATGGCGCCAGAAGCAATTCCGATGGGGAATTCAGCATCTAAAACGTGTGCTAAATCTTTGATTCGTCATGGGATAGCTCGCTTTTGGGGTTCCAAATGATATTACATCTAACCGCGGTCCTTAATTTGTCTCAGCATTGTGGAGAGACCTAACCGTTTACCTGGAATATCAGTTAGCCAACTGCTCATCATTTGCAAGCCAATGGCATGATTGAAAGGTTTCACAGGCAATTGAAAGCTGCCATAAGAGCTCGTGCAGGAGGCCCAAATTGGATGGGCGAACTTCCATTTGTTCTTCTTGTGATTCGGTCTGCTTGGCGTGAGGATCCATACTCGCTCTCCTTCTCAATTAGTCTACGGGAAGTACACTGAACCTTCCTGTCCAGTTTTTATCAAACGATAATTCTAATTTTCAGCCAACAAACACTCTCCTTCAACGATCACAGACATTCATGCGAAAAGCGCTTCCGACTCCAACGAACTATCATGCTACCCGCAATTTCCATGTCCCAAATAGCCTCGCTTCTACTGATTATGTTTATGTCCGACAAGACGGTCATCTTTCCCTTTACAGCCCCATGCACATTAATGCAGTTTTGAAGAAATTACAACGGATGTGACTGATCATGATAGCATAAAGTAGAAGGAAATGATGTTATTTCACAGATCGTCCGTGTCATGAAAGCCTTGGAGAGGTAATGTTTGTTAAGTTTGCAACTCGATAACCTGCTATTGCTTTCATGCTGAACCTCAAGGGAATCTTCTTTAGCGTGATCATGCCAGAAGCAACCTGCCACTGGTAGAGCAAAATCACATATTCAAAGACAATGGTTTCAATTAACTTTGAAAAATGTAAATGGGTCCACATCATTATGCAGATTCAAGAAATGAGGCATGAATTAAGTGAGTCATGAAATCATACCGGTGAAAATTGAATTAAAAACATCGCGACTTTTTCATGAAGACTTCCATTATAATGCCGTTCATCAGATTTCCTTGATAATCAACTTAATTTCCCCTTAGTTAGGATGCTTATTTGCAAATATTCATTCCTTTTGATATCCAACTTGTTTCATACTACTTACATAGGAGAGAGTCATCTCGGTCGTATATAAATTGGCAAACTTTTGACTTTTCTTAAACTGCTCAAATAATGTTTTGGACCACGGGAACGCAATCTCCGCACAAAACTGAATCTTTTGATATAAAAATTTTCACTGTATAGAGAAACTTTTTTGAGTCGACACTCTACCTATATATCCCTACTCTACGTGTTGATCGCTTAAAAACTGCACATGTTCTAAAACCGGAAGACATTTCCAATTGATTTTTATTTTTGATCTGTTATCGCAGCGCGCTATCGTTCCCTTCTCAAGATCGCTGGGAGAGGGGTAATGTAGCAATGGCGCAATATGCACGTACATCGAATATATTTGTCACTGCTATTTGCTATCATAATACTTATATCTACAGTGTATTATCAGGCATTCAAACTTGTAATCATCTAATGATTGATTTTCAACTTCTGAAGACACAAGAAGGATTTCTACACCCGCACCCACTCTAATCAGTGACGTCATCGTCTGTGCGAGGCCTTATCACTGACGTCATCGGCTGTACCCACCCTAATCAGTGACATCATCGCCTGCATCCGTCCTTTCCCTTAAATTGCATAAGCATCTTCCTTTACAACCAGAGAGATTTGCAAAAAATCAGAATGGTTATTAATGATATTGAGGTCAATTTAGTAAATCAAATGTGTCAGAGCGCGACACTCTGGTAACCTTGAAAAGAAGAAATTATTTTCTTACGTGTGAATGACATCCGCCGTTATTCTTTGCACAATTGAACTTCAATAAGCATTTATTCTTCTTGAAAGTGCGTCCGTTCTTACATATGCAAAGTCCCTGAAAGAATGAAATGTCGTGTGTTAATAGTAGATATATTATAAAAGCCATGTTTACACATAATCAACGTCAATGTTTGACGAACTCGAAATATATGTTGGAAATAGGCGATATTTCCTATGATAGAAGACCGCATTTGTATGCGACTTGATGTAGATGCTTCTTTAAATCAAAAAATATTAAATATGAAATTGAAATGCATGTTTTGTCAATCTGGTCATAACATCAGCTTGGAAAAATGGTTGCTTCTTCGATGCCGTTTACTGAATTTGACAAATTGGGCACGCTCTGGGACATGGCATCGAAGAAATGTATCCTTCATCCAATGAATCATCGATGTACAGTAGACTATTTTCAATAATGACACCTCTTCAATGATACATAAAATTTTTTCATCAGCTGACACTATAAATTACCAAATTACCAAGTACCAAAGCATCTACCACTTGAATTTTCCAAGTACATTATTCAGTACAAGAAAACTGATACAGTCGCAATGTAATGCATTCAAAAGTTGCGCGTCCAAAAATTGCCACAGTGAAAATAATTCATTCTCTTGGTTATTAAGCTAGCAACGTTGTGTATGACTTAGCACTGCGAAAACGCAACGTTATGTGTTATGAAACAAAAACAACATTCCTTCTTTTCCATTAGAAATCCGACTATTCGCATTTCTACCGTCGGCAGCAAAAACAACGTATCATGAAATTTAGCGACTTTTAGTAGAGGCATTTAAAGTTTCAGACCTTACATGCTATATAACTTTTGATTAGAATATCCGATTTTCAAAATTCTTTATTTATGGAAATCGTCATTATCTATGTAAAATGATCGTATAAAAATTAACAGTTTTTGTTGCACTAATATCTACTAGAATCGCAAATGTATTTTTGCGGACTGTCAGAGCACACATAACATACTTCGGCAGCAAGAACAACGTATTTCGTTTTATTTGAAATTTTAATTTCTAAGCCAATCTGCTAAAACAACGCATTTCGTGCTACGTGCAGAAATTCTAAAGTTATATCATTTTGCAGGATGTGAATTGGCCTACAATGTATCCTATTTCAACATTATCATTGTAGCTTCCATCTTCCCACTGATTTTGATTTTCCGAAGCAAATACGTGCAGTAAATAAATAGGCAAAGATACAACTTGTTTGATTGCATCATAAAGATGATTTGATCGATTCCAAAGATCAACGCTTGACTTTCAAAACATGCAAATAAGGCAAAAATAAGGCAAGTTTCAAGAGTTCTTCATTTCTTACTAGTAGGCCTACTGAACGAGATCCAATAGATTTTTTAATTGCATCGATTGGATTTTGACTGGTTCATGTTTTGAACATCTTTTTCTCGTCGTAAAAATTCTCAACAAAGGCACTCTTCACAGCAATCGTAAAATGACCATCCTTGAAATGCACCACTCGTGTATTGGCAAATTCTTTCACAGACAGGGTGCAAAAATATTTAGGCGATGAAGTCTTTCTCAGATAGGTCTCGAGTCTCTAGCCTCTTCCGAGAGAAGTAGAAGAGCCTCTTTAAATCACAAACGTCCCAGATGTTTTCCGTTTTTCTGATTTTTTTTCTCCAATACTGGCATGCATACTGTCATATGACATGAAAATGTGTCCCTCTTCCAAGTATTTGATTGTGATGGTTTTCGCACGAATTCTTGAACATTTGCTAAACGAACTAATGCGCAAAAGAGGAGTTGACTTTATTCTGAGCGTTGCAATTATCAGTACAGTTTTCAGAATGATGTCTTCGTAATCTCGGCAGTAAATCATCATATTGTAAAATCATTATAATGAATGTGTAAGGTGAATGTGCAATGTTATCCGCTTTTCTTTCACCAACTCCTTATAGTCAGGAGATGACGCAAGTCAGACAAAATGACGCCAAGTTGGACATTTTGACGCAGTCAGACTTTTTGACGCAAATGGACTTTGTTCCGCACGCTCGCATCTCACCAAATTTGGTGAACAGGTGAGTTTTGCTAAGATGTATTCAGTACATGCATTCAATACATTCCGCCGGTTTCGGTTTCGGAGACTCCAGATTTTCATTCTTACTGACGCAAGTCATACTTTTTGACTCACGACGGCATTCTGACGGGTTGGACTATTTGACTCAAGTCAGACGTTTTGACGCATATTGAATATTTGACTTACGATTGCTTTATAAGTGGAGGGGAGAATCATGCATTCATAATGGCGATCAACCATCACAGAGTAAGTTACAAAATGTCTCTACCTCTTCATATAGCCTAGGCCTGCATGCAAATATGACCTGGTAGAATCAAAGGGACTGGGTTGACGATCGGTCCCCTTAGAATTTATTATTCAAGATAGTCAATAAATAGACTACCATAATAGACTGGCCATACAGATTTGGCAGATAACTCTCAGCAATTTTCAGTTGCTACTTGCGGCATGCAGAAATTTTGCACAAATGCAGTAAAAACAGAAAATGAAAACTGCGTCAACATGCTCAGGGCAAGTTGCCATACAAATCCTAGAATTATTCATCTTGATCAAATGGTAACCATTTACACAATAATATAACCATAATTTGGCAAAAGTTCGCAAAATATCAATATTCAATGTTCTACAAAATATAAAAATATTAGTATAGTTTCTGGGTACAGAAAATAAACAAACGGGTAGTAAAACTGTCAAGTCTCATACGATTTCTTAAATGTTCTATAATCACAAGCGTGACATTCTCAGTGTCTCGTGCTCGAATCCAATCACCAATTTTTTATCACCTTGAAAAAACGCTTCCTGAGGGAAAGAATTTTACCACGTCACGCTTGCGAATTTTGCACAATAGCATTCCCATAGCAAAATCCTCTAAAGCTAAAATCAATAGAAATCATGAAATATTGACAAACCTGCAATCTTAAGAGCACACACGAATCTCAAGCAGAAAACAGTGAAAATGACCCTCTAGATTGAGATGATGAATTGATACGGATAAAGTAATAACGTGGGCAAAAAAAGGAAAAAATGCCGAACTACTCACTACGAAAAATAAAAACATCTTTGTCAATTAAGGTGCTTTTATTCAACATTCTTCTCTACAAGGTCACTTTGTTAACAGCTTGCCCCGGTTCACCTTATCATTCTAATGCCTATGAAACAAAGTTTCAACAATATCTAAATTGAAAGTCCATTTCCAGCCCCTAAAGTAAAGTAGCTGCATGCTATAAAATAGTGTCATTTCTTTAATGGCGTTTACCACATTTCACGTTTTTGCAGTTGCTTCAATTGCATCTAACTTTTGGAAAGCGTGTATGGGCATGCTTCGCCTGTTTGTTCATTGGAATTTACATGCAACATAAAATTGGCAACATACTATTACTGCTACGATTATAAGCCTTTTGCACAGTGTTAAATAGGTAGTCGCATTTGCAGGAATGGACAAGAAAATTATTTCATATAAAGTTCTACTATAATTTTATATTTTGCTTCAAACGAAAAGCGGCCATAGCAGTGAGCTTACAAGGCACAGCAAAGTCATCGTTAACACCAGTAAATAATCTATGAATTAATTCATCGAGTTCAGTAATACAATTAGCCTGATGCGTATGTATACAAACTTGGCTGTAGAGAAATATGGACCGGAAGGAAGGATGCTTGTCAAGAAGCAGTTAACTAGATAGCGGCATAGGAACAAGGCAGCACTTTAGGTATAGGAGTTCTTGAAAAGGATCTTCTCCATTTCACATAGGCCTGCCGTGAAACAGATTTTGAAGCTGCATTTTGCTGTCGAAAGCATAGCACAAATTAGTGTATACGCCTACCTCTCAGAGTAGCACACAATTTGATTACAAATCCAAAAGCAGACACCAGGAGAATAATATTGAATAGACTATTGCAAAATTTAATTATTGGTAGGCCTAGTTAATATTGCATGAACAGTGAACACATTGATTTTATCGGGATGTCAATTTTAGTAGCGTCTCTTTTTTTGAAATCGATCGGCATGTCATCAGTCAGGCTTCTGTTTAATTAAAAGCCTAATTAAGTCTGATAAAAATGACATAGGTTGCTCTTACACAGGTCCATAAATAATCTTTCTACAAAACTCGTGCTATTTCCCATTATTGCATGTACCGGGTATGCTGCAATGTCGTGTATCTGTTGTGCTGCGGCTATAAGCATAGCATTTATGCGTGTATTTTTTAATGTCTGAATGTTCCATTGACTGTTCATTCTTTTTGGCAGGCTCTTTGGAACTTATCTAAGACTACGATTATGCAAATTCCAGTATAGAAATGTGCAGCATGGATCAGAGATTGACAAGAAATACAAATGATAGTGTTGATTGAGACTCCTTATTGCGATTCGTTGATTGCTATATCATAAAGATCAATTTATTGATTACAAAGGCTGCGTAATTGCGATTATAACGACGCATATTAAGCCTATTTTGTTACACAAAACGCATAGCTGCAGTAACATCAGACTGACAATATAGGCCCCTAGGGCTATGACTGACAATGTACATGTAATATGATCAACTACTCTAAATAAAAGAATGAGAAAAAACGATTACACAGTTCAACATTCCTGCTTGATTTACTCGACGGCGTTCGTCTTAGAATGATGAGAAGATATCGCTGATATAGCAAGAAATAATTTCTTGCAATTGTTTGTTTGCTAGTGTTTCACATAATTGCAAAGAGTTTATTGATCACCTTATAAAACTAAAGTGCATTTAATTTTGTCAACTTCTGCTCGGGTTTTGGTTTAATATCAAAAAAAGCTTGCTATTTTTTAATAATACATTTTATGCTTCTCATTTATCGGCAACTTTATAGCTTTTGTCTTGACATTTAGGGTACATTACATGTATATATACGATGAAAGCTGCAAATTCATGACTCACACGTAGGCTACATTTGCACATTATTCATGGCCTATAGGTTTCTTCACATGCGCCACATTTATGAACGTCTTAACATACAATAATAATTTGAATTTTGATAATATAGGCTTGTGTTGAGCAACAAAATTTGGGTCGACGGATCATGTAAGCTTACTCAATTGAGTTCGATTTCATCTAGGATTTTTGAATCGGTTTATTGATGCAATGAAAGTGAAGAAGTCTGCTCAAGTGCTCACAAGTGCTGGTAGGTCTACACATACGCTAAATACCACATACGGGGAACATAATTTATAATATTGTTGCTTTATCTCCTCCCATTTCATGCCTCCCTTAAGCTCGTGAAAGTGAATAAATCATCACACTTAAAATATCATGTAAGTTCTGCAATACTTCGCGAATTAGAAAACTTTGTATGGTAGTCCCTACATGAATGAACCTAAAATTTCAAAGCACTAATTCACGTGCTTGCTTAATATTAGCAAAGATCAAATGCAAAAACGTATTCAAATTGAGAGTTGGGATTTTAATCCTGAGGGTGGGTGCCCAATATGCATATGGTTGCATGTCGCTCATATAATGTGCGAACATGTTATCACTGAAATTATTTCAAATACTTGTAATGGCCTGTTATTGAATACTGATAGCAGTTTTAGAAAATAATCGTTTTTTTTATTGTGGATGTCTGTGCTGCAGGGAAGATGACAATTCATATTTCTCCGATAACAAAAAATATGCAAAAAAATAGTAGTATCGTACATGCAATTGTGAATTTTAAGTAGCATCTTCTATTACAGTATGTAGGCATAATATATACAACAAGTAACAAACATCAAATATGCTGCTACTCATATTAGGCCTGCCCATACTAATTCACATTTAGAAAGCAACATTCATCCTCTAAGACATTATGAATCGACCTGCTTCGTAATCTCGAGATTGGAATTTTTTTGATGTCCCGAAATCCCAGGATTGGGTTTCCAAAATCTCTATATTGATTCCTATCCCGGGATTTGGAAAAGTACCCGTGACTGCAGTCCCTACTCAATACTCAATCCTAACCGGGACTCGTTCAATCCTGGGATTCCGCATTGATCCGGGACTGAAACTTTCCATGACTTTGGAATTCCTAATTTGTAGTCATAGACACATGCACATTTTACATTCTCAACAGTAAGAATGATAGAGTTATTCAATAAGAGATAGTATTTCTATGCTTCTTTAAGCTGAGTGGATGGATGGTAACAATTGTGATAACGGGTTGGAGAAAAACCTTAAGTTCGGGATTCATAAGCGACCGATTAGTCAGCTCATCATCTGTCAGTCAATTATCTTCTTCTGTCACACGCCGTGTAATGGTCGACCTAGATCAGATGCTGTTTGAAAATCGCTCGCCTTTCCTGACTGTGTAGTCTATGCATCATTACAACTCGCTGCAGCGTCATCGTCGATTTTAGGCAGAGTGATTTATTTGTACCTGATGAAATAAAACTCAATTACCTTTGCTTGCACTTTTAATCATTTGACAATCTCATACGGATTTTGAAAGTTCATGTAAGTACAATTTAGGGAATCCAAGTTCGAGCTATTTCTTATTAATAAGATAGGTTTATAATTTGTCATGATGGTAATCACTAAGTTGCAATGGTGTGTGACAATATATGTCGTCAAGCACACATTTACAGGTCTAGCTAAATTTTGATCAGATTTTTTCAACCTCAAGAATTTTTAAGCTACTAATAAGCGCATTCATACCACAAAAAAACTGGTATAATGAAATTACAAGAGAATTTTGCATGAGGCATGACATGACAGGGTTTTGTATATAAGGACAATGTGATGCAATCCCCAGGACTTTCCAAATCCTGGGATTCCGACATATCTCTAGATAGATAAAGTTTCTAAATTGATCAACATTGTGACAAAAAAGAAAGAGAAGATATGTTTCACTACTGCGTAATTCCAAGTTGAAATGATATACCGGTAGGCCTATGCAAATAATATGAGTCAAAGAATGCTTCATTCCCATTATGAGACTTCATTTTTCAGCATATTGCTTTATTTCCGAACAAAACTATTTAATTCATAACAGAAATGGTGCAATGCTTGAAATATATCTAGGACTGTGAAATTAGAGTTGCCGTAAATCAAAGATGTACATCATTTACCTAGGACAACTTGAGACAAATGTGGATCTAGGATAACTGAACTTTATTTTCCTCACCGGTGATATATTTCTAAGAGAAAATATAGCACTGCTTTCAAACGGTAAACATGCTTTAAATCAGGGGCCTATTTCAATTTGAGGTACCTAACCTTAGGATTCTTAGAAATGACGTGAGTGAATTTCAAAATTAAGGCTAGGTTCATTAAGATGACGCTAGGTCCCCCAAAGTATCTGAGCCTGAGGTGGTGACTCAGCATCAAGAGAAACTTGTATACGTCATTCGCTTATATTTGTGTTCATGATATTCGTAGATTTTCGTTTCCGACACTCACTTTGCAGTAGATGAAATCTTCTATAAAGGGCTATTTCAATGAAAGTTCGCAACCTTGCTACCTAAAGGTTAGGTACCTAACGTCATGGTCCCTTAAGGTGGATAAGCGTATTTCAATCTTAAGGGAGTATTATCTTAAGGTACCTAGCGAGCTCCCTTAAGGTATTTAACCAAATATGAAACAATTCAATGCCTCTGTCTGTCACCAGGTCAGATAGATATTTTACCTAACGTAATGAAATACACCATTAAAAGTAAGCCTCAAATTCATGAATGAATCTGGAGACGAATGACGTTCCATTTACTGCAGGATATGTATTGGAAACAATAAGATTCATGTAAATAAACAAAAACGTGTTGATCTCAAAATTGGTGATAAAGATCGAAAGATCGTCGTTGGTTCTCAAGATGGGTGGCATAAAGTTCTCGATGACAGGTAGTCTGTTGGCCACATTTGTAAGAGAATAAACTGTAGGTAAAGAAGCGTTTTAAGGTACACACAAACAAAACCGGTTGTTGATCTCAAAATGGGTAAAACTGTAAAAAACTGTAGAATAAACTGTAGAAGCGTTTTAAGATAGTTAAATTATCGATGTTTATAAAATCCCACATACAAAAAGCCATGAAACGAAATGTAGGACACTGTCTTTTTACTTCTAGTTGATGTAGTATAAGTAAATTGCGTCATACATTGCTTTCATGTGTGGTCTCGACTGATCATAACTAACCACTTGAGAAACTGAAATATTTGCTGAAATTATCTGTGAAACAAAGTTTTATATGGTATAAGGTTTATCATAATTGAACCACAACTTCAACTCGAGAATTTCATTCGAGAATGCATTTTCTTTGTGCAATTATTTTTGAAACGGTCTACAGATTCTTAATTGCCGCATCGTTTTCCTATATCACAAAGAAACCTACCTTGTACCATATAAAGACCATATAGAGGTTAGGTAGCTGATTAGGTAGGTCTAGAGCTATCTTACTCTTTACCTTAAGTTTTGCCACCTAACATAAGATTGAAGGAGGCTATGATGCAAGTACTTTAAGATTTTTCGCTCTTTTCATGATGTGTTAGGTAAGATATCTATTCCACGTGACAGCCAGAGACAATGAATTGCTGGTTATTTGAATAGATGCTTCAAAGGTGCTGCTTTGAAATTGTAATACGCTTATCCATAGAAATCCGACTTTTCGCTTTGTTTACTGACTAGAATAGACAACAGCTGTTTGCTGTTTTTTGGAATTCACACTATATTTGATGAATACGATTGTCGCAAACAGACGATTCTTTATGATGAACCAAAAGTACTTTAAGGCTTCTTAAAGAATTTATTGGCTATAAAATTGTAATAAAACTATGTAGGCTTACAGGACCGACGTTTCGCGTATTCAAAGGGGTAAAAAAGCTAAAAACAATCAACAAAAGGTCAGTAGAGCGTCAGGAGGGACAAACATAGTTATTTACGCAGTGGATTAAAGAATTCTACCCTTAAAATAATTGGTCAAAATCTTTTGCAGAAGTTGCCAGAAACATAATGTTATAAGGATTCTTTGTTTCGCTTCATCTTCGAATTGACAATTTTATTATAGAAGATTAGAAGCGCATGCCTCTTGACAATTATCTGAAGAAGGTTTACTTAAATAAAACTCGGAAACATTTCACCCAGTGGACCCTCTTATGTGAGCCTAAACATTCTTTTTGCTACTCTATTATGGCCGGGTGATGTATCATCGATTTCTATGTTGCTTCCTTTCGAGTCACACAGAGCAGTCGAATACATGAATAGGTAATCCATTTCTATGGCCTGATCGCACGAGTTCAAAGATCCCTAGTTGCACAGAAATAGTCAAACAGCTACAACGAGAGTCTGAAAGGAACGATGCCGAAAATGTGACTTTCACAATATGAAATAAGCCTTCTACGAAGCTGCGCGTCTGCCAAGTTCTATCCGGTTCGTTATCTTGTCAGACACGATAGAAAACACATTTTAATTCACTAGGACGAAGATTGCAGTTTTTGGAAGCAATTTTTCTATGTTTCCGGTTATTTAGTTAAAAATACTGTCTGGAGCCTTAATTTTTTATATGCAGTTTCTTCAGGTCATTTTCTATGCACGCAAACCTGTCTGTCAGGCTAACTGCATTCAGATTTGTCAATTCTCCTAATGTTGAAAAGTAAAAGTGATTTCAATAATTTTTCATGTATACCTCAAATTCGGTAGTTTTGAATCCTTATGGATGCGTTGCTGTATCCACTAGATCAAAAATTACGTTGCTTGAGGCTTGTCGGCATCTCTGTTATTTTTGTCTGCTTTTTCTGTTATTGCATGAATGTTTTTAGTTGTGTGTACGTGTAAGTAGGTAATATGAGAATCATTATTCGGCTTTCAGCCAAAAATTGTGCCAGAAGCCAGTGGATCCCTGGATTGTATAGATTACAATTATCTGTCCGATCTGAGGATTAGTTGGTTTTTGGATTGTTCATCATTGGTGGATAGCTTCACGCATCGAATGTATAGCCAACGAATATCGAAATCAAATACTAGATGACAGCGTAGGGATAGCAAACTGACATCGAAGTCGCAACTGTTACATATCCATTGTTAGCTAAGGAATGCCCGGCGGATAACCAGAATGCATAGCCGATAGCACGGATATCCGTCAAAAAACAACGAAACAGATATCGGTTAGATATCAAGCATGTATCCGCTTAAAAGATGCGGATTTCCTTGGGATAAAAATTTGTTATCCGCGGAGATAGACGGAGTATCCAAGCGGCTCCTGACATAGAAATAATGGTGTGCGTCCGTTCAACCGTGAAGATCCGTTGATATCCGGAGAAACTATAAAATGCTGATCGGATCCGTTTGCTCGGAGGGATACAATTTAAAGAAGGCGACAATGATAATGCTGTAGCGCTTCAGCATCATCATTGTGCGTAACTTAGCTATAGTACAATGTAGACGAAAGTAGACAGCAATGTATTCTCGTAATGATGATATCTGCATATGCATGTTAAAGATATTTCAGGAGTCTAATTATCGTATATCTACATGTGTATTCATACCATTGCTGCCCACTGCAATTTCCTGTTTTTTTAGATTTTCTCATTTTCTAATCCTAGCATTATAATAATAATATCTTTAAGAACCTCAGAGCCCTATCGAATGCCTAGAGTGAATTTTGGTAGCCTACTTTTGGCTTCAATTCATAAATAACAATATTAAGAAAACAATAAAAATCATTGAAAACCATAGCCTGAAAGGAAAGTGACATCTGCTGATATCCTTCTATTCTTGTTCTTTGTCCTATTTATATTTATTATTTGTTGCCAAGTTTTTCCTCTAATTTTTGCTCACTTGGTGTGAGGCCTATAAATGCTCTGCTGTTTTATCCCTTTACAAATTTCTTATTGACAATAGGCCTATTGCTTTCGGATATTGTAACTTCCATACTGTGCTCCCCTCCACATCCTTTCTAAATTCACATACCAAAAATTAGACCCAAACAATTTATCAGTTTCAATTCCTTTCTCCAGTTTCATGCATTTTCAAGGAATGACATGCCTACTTGACGATCCCTTGAATAAGCCAAAGAATGTAGGCAAGGTCTACTATTCAGGTCATGCCGTTGCCCTCCTGATAAATGGAGTGTCAACTTTCCGGTCTCATTACTTGACATGAGATGGCGATTTTCTAATTAATCGATTCGAACATTCTGCAAATTATATTTCGATTACGATGAATGTTCCAGATGACAGAAAATTACTTCTGCGATTAGCTCATTTATAGTGTGATCTTTGAAACTTTGAGCAAACTATCCTGACAAATAATTCTAACAGCGGATAACATTGAATTATAAGAAAGCATGATCGCTTTATTTCTGTTGTGTAAAATTTACCATGAACCGCTGTCTGAACTAAGATTGTTAATCTTGGGCATCATTTAATATAGGCCCATTTGATTCCCTGTTAAGTTGTTCTTTTGAGACAAGCGCTTTATTCGATAGACAAAATTGTTGAGAGGACTTCTGACCGTACATTTAGATATTAATATACCGCATTGCATTATGGATCGTTTTTGAGTCAAATATACCAAGTGCGTCAAATTGCCCGGACGCGTCAGGAAGTTTTCAGAATATATTTCATGATTTTGAGTCAAATATACGAACTGCGTCAAAAAGTCTGACTTCAATTTTCATTTACTTCAGCTTGAGTCAAATATACTCCTTGCGTCTAATCTACCATTTGCGTCATAAAGAGCGACTTGCGTCACGTCACGTATCTGAAGTGACGAATGCAGTTGGTA